>CANSNZ010000075.1:0-108467 GCA_947646795.1 Beta lomatogona | reverse complement strand
AACTAAATAAAACACTCGAGTATGTTATAATGTAATTGAATTCAATGAAGGAGTTAATCTAATAACTACATAAAACACTCGAGTAAGTTATAATGTAATTGAATTGAACGAATGAGTTAATTTAATAACTAAATAAAACACTCGAGTAAGTAATAATGTAATTGAATGGAACGAAGGAGTTAATCTAATAACTACATAAAACACTTCTGTAACTTATAATGTAATTGAATTGAACGAATGAGTTAATCAAATAACTAAATAAAACACTCGAGTAAATTATTATGTAATTGAATTCAAAGAAGGAGTTAATCTAATAACTACATAAAACACTCGAGTATGTTATAATGTAATTGAATTGAACGAATGAGTTAATCTAATAACTAAATAAAACACTCGAGTAAGTTATAATGTAATTGAATTCAATGAAGGAGTTAATCTAATAACTACATAAAACACTGGAGTAAGTTATAATGTAATTGAATTGAACGAAGGAGTAAATCAAATAACTAAATAAAACACTCGAGTAAGTTATAATGTAATTGAATTGAACGAATGAGTTAATCAAATAACTAAATAAAACACTCGAGTAAATTATTATGTAATTGAATTCAAAGAAGGAGTTAATCTAATAACTACATAAAACACTCGAGTAAGTTATAATGTAATTGAATTGAACGAAGGAGTTAATCTAATAACTAAATAAAACACTCGAGTAAGTTATAATGTAATTGAATTCAATGAAGGAGTTAATCTAATAACTACATAAAACACTCGAGTAAGTTATAATGTAATTGAATTGAACGAAGGAGTTAATCTAATAACTAAATAAAACACTCGAGTAAATTATAATGTAATTGAATTGAACGAAGGAGATAATCTAATAACTACATAAAACACTTGAGTAAGTTATAATGTAATTGAATTGAACGAATGAGTTAATCAAATAACTAAATAAAACACTTGAGTAAGTTATTATGTAATTGAATTCAAAGAAGGAGTTAATCTAATAACTACATAAAACACTCGAGTAAGTTATAATGTAATTGAATTGAACGAATGAGTTAATCTAATAACTAAATAAAACACTCGAGTAAGTTATAATGTAATTGAATTCAAAGAAAGAGTTAATCTAATAACTACATAAAACACTCGAGTAAGTTATAATGTAATTGAATTGAACGAATGAGTTAATCTAATAACTAAATAAAACACTCGAGTAAGTTATAATGTAATTGAATTGAATGAAGGAGTTAATCAAATAACTAAATAAAACACTCGAGTAAATTATTATGTAATTGAATTCAAAGAAGGAGTTAATCTAATAACTACATAAAACACTCGAGTAAGTTATAATGTAATTGAATTCAACGAATGAGTTAATCTATTAACTAAATAAAACACTCGAGTAAGTTATTATGTAATTGAATTCAAAGAAGGAGTTAATCTAATAACTACATAAAACACTCGAGTAAGTTATAATGTAATTGAATTGAACGAAGGAGTTAATCTAATAACTAAATAAAACACTCGAGTAAGTTATAATGTAATTGAATTGAACGAAGGAGTTAATCAAATAACTAAATAAAACACTCGAGTAAGTTATAATGTAATTGAATTGAACGAAGGAGTTAATCTAATAACTAAATAAAACACTCGAGTAAGTTATAATGTAATTGAATTGAACGAAGGAGTTAATCTAATAACTAAATAAAACACTCGAGTAAGTTATAATGTAATTGAATTGAACGAAGGAGTTAATCTAATAACTAAATAAAACACTCGAGTAAGTTATAATGTAATTGAATTGAACGAAGGAGTTAATCTAATAACTAAATAAAAACACTTGAGTAAGTTATAATGTAATTGAATTGAACGAAGGAGTTAATCTAATAACTAAATAAAACACTCGAGTAAGTTATAATGTAATTGAATTCAACGAAGGAGTTAATCTAATAACTACATAAAACACTCGAGTAAGTTATAATGTAATTGAATTGAACGAAGGAGTTAATCTAATAACTAAATAAAACACTCGAGTAAGTTATAATGTAATTGAATTGAACGAAGGAGTTAATCTAATAACTAAATAAAACACTTGAGTAATTTATTGTGTAATGGAATTGAACGAATGAGTTAATCAAATAACTAAATAAAACACTCGAGTAAATTATTATGTAATTGAATTCAAAGAAGGAGTTAATCTAATAACTACATAAAACACTCGAGTAAGTTATAATGTAATTGAATTGAACGAATGAGTTAATCTAATAACTAAATAAAACACTCGAGTAAGTTATAATGTAATTGAATTCAACGAAGGAGTTAATCTAATAACTACATAAAACACTCGAGTAAGTTATAATGTAATTGAATTGAACGAATGAGTTAATCTAATAACTAAATAAAACACTCGAGTAAGTTATAATGTAATTGAATTGAACGAAGGAGTTAATCTAAATAACTACATAAAACACTCGAGTAAGTTATAATGTAATTGAATTGAACGAAGGAGTTAATCTAATAACTAAATAAAACACTCGAGTAAGTTATAATGTAATTGAATTGAACGAAGGAGTTAATCTAATAACTACATAAAACACTCGAGTAAGTTATTATGTAATTGAATTGAACGAAGAAGTTAATCAAATAACTAAATAAAACACTCTGAGTAAGTTATAATGTAATTGAATTGAACGAATGAGTTAATCTAATAACTAAATAAAACACTCGAGTAAGTTATAATGTAATTGAATTGAACGAAGGAGTTAATCTAATAACTAAATAAAACACTCGAGTAAGTTATAATGTAATTGAATTGAACGAAGGAGTTAATCTAATAACTAAATAAAACACTCGAGTAAGTTATAATGTAATTGAATTGAACGAAGGAGTTAATCTAATAACTAAATAAAACACTCGAGTAAGTTATAATGTAATTGAATTGAACGAAGGAGTTAATCTAATAACTAAATAAAACACTCGAGTAAGTTATAATGTAATTGAATTGAACGAAGGAGTTAATCTAATAACTAAATAAAACACTCGAGTAAGTTATAATGTAATTGAATTGAACGAAGGAGTTAATCTAATAACTAAATAAAACACTCGAGTAAGTTATAATGTAATTGAATTGAACGAAGGAGTTAATCTAATAACTAAATAAAACACTCGAGTAAGTTATAATGTAATTGAATTGAACGAAGGAGTTAATCAAATAACTAAATAAAACACTCGAGTAAGTTATAATGTAATTGAATTAAACGAAGGAGTTAATCTAATAACTAAATAAAACACTTGAGTAAGTTATAATGTAATTGAATTAAACGAAGGAGTTAATCTAATAACTAAATAAAACACTCGAGTAAGTTATAATGTAATTGAATTGAACGAATGAGTTAATCGAATAACTAAATAAAACTCTCGAGTAAGTTATAATGTAATTGAATTGAACGAAGGAGTTAATCAAATAACTAAATAAAACACTCGAGTAAGTTATAATGTAATTGAATTGAACGAAGGAGTTAATCAAATAACTACATAAAACACTCGAGTAAGTTATAATGTAATTGAATTGAACGAAGGAGTTAATCAAATAACTACATAAAACACTCGAGTAAGTTATAATGTAATTGAATTGAACGAAGGAGTTAATCTAATAACTAAATAAAACACTCGAGTAAGTTATAATGTAATTGAATTGAACGAATGAGTTAATCGAATAACTAAATAAAACTCTCGAGTAAGTTATAATGTAATTGAATTGAACGAAAGGAATTAATCAAATAACTAAATAAAACACTCGAGTAAGTTATAATGTAATTGAATTGAACGAAGGAGTTAATCTAATAACTAAATAAAACACTCGAGTAAGTTATAATGTAATTGAATTGAACGAATGAGTTAATCAAATAACTAAATAAAACACTCGAGTAAGTTATTATGTAATTGAATTGAACGAAGGAGTTAATCTAATAACTACATAAAACACTCGAGTAAGTTATAATGTAATTAAATTGAACGAATGAGTTAATCTAATAACTAAATAAAACACTCGAGTAAGTTATAATGTAATTGAATTCAAGGAAGGAGTTAATCTAATAACTACATAAAACACTCGAGTAAGTTATAATGTAATTGAATTGAACGAATGAGTTAATCTAATAACTAAATAAAACACTCGAGTAAGTTATAATGTAATTGAATTGAACGAAGGAGTTAATCTAATAACTAAATAAAACACTCGAGTAAGTTATAATGTAATTGAATTGAACGAAGGAGTTAATCAAATAACTAAATAAAACACTCGAGTAAGTTATAATGTAATTGAATTGAACGAATGAGTTAATCTAATAACTAAATAAAACACTCGAGTAAGTTATAATGTAATTGAATTGAACGAAGGAGTTAATCTAATAACTAAATAAAACACTCGAGTAAGTTATAATGTAATTGAATTGAACGAAGGAGTTAATCAAATAACTAAATAAAACACTCGAGTAAGTTATAATGTAATTGAATTGAACGAAGGAGTTAATCTAATAACTAAATAAAACACTCGAGTAAGTTATAATGTAATTGAATTGAACGAATGAGTTAATCTAATAACTAAATAAAACACTCGAGTAAGTTATAATGTAATTGAATTGAACGAAGGAGTTAATCTAATAACTACATAAAACACTCGAGTAAGTTATAATGTAATTGAATTGAACGAATGAGTTAATCAAATAACTAAATAAAACACTCGAGTAAGTTATAATGTAATTGAATTGAACGAAGGAGTTAATCTAATAACTACATAAAACACTCGAGTAAGTTATAATGTAATTGAATTGAACGAATGAGTTAATCTAATAACTAAATAAAACACTCGAGTAAGTTATTATGTAATTGAATTCAAAGAAAGAGTTAATCTAATAACTACATAAAACACTCGAGTAAGTTATAATGTAATTGAATTGAACGAAGGAGTTAATCTAATAACTAAATAAAACACTCGAGTAAGTTATAATGTAATTGAATTGATTGAATGAGTTAATCAAATAACTAAATAAAACACTCGAGTAAATTATTATGTAATTGAATTCAATGAATGAGTTAATCTAATAACTACATAAAACACTCGAGTAAGTTATAATGTAATTGAATTGAACGAATGAGTTAATCTAATAACTAAATAAAACACTCGAGTAAATTATTATGTAATTGAATTCAAAGAAAGAGTTAATCTAATAACTACATAAAACACTGGAGTAAGTTATAATGTAATTGAATTGAACGAAGGAGTAAATCAAATAACTAAATAAAACACTCGAGTAAGTTATAATGTAATTGAATTGAACGAATGAGTTAATCAAATAACTAAATAAAACACTCGAGTAAATTATTATGTAATTGAATTCAAAGAAGGAGTTAATCTAATAACTACATAAAACACTCGAGTAAGTTATAATGTAATTGAATTGAACGAAGGAGTTAATCTAATAACTAAATAAAACACTCGAGTATGTTATAATGTAATTGAATTCAATGAAGGAGTTAATCTAATAACTACATAAAACACTCGAGTAAGTTATAATGTAATTGAATGGAACGAAGGAGTTAATCTAATAACTACATAAAACACTTTTGTAACTTATAATGTAATTGAATTGAACGAATGAGTTAATCAAATAACTAAATAAAACACTCGAGTAAATTATTATGTAATTGAATTCAAAGAAGGAGTTAATCTAATAACTACATAAAACACTCGAGTAAGTTATAATGTAATTGAATTGAACGAATGAGTTAATCTAATAACTAAATAAAACACTCGAGTAAGTTATAATGTAATTGAATTGAACGAAGGAGTTAATCTAATAACTACATAAAACACTTGAGTAAGTTATAATGTAATTGAATTGAACGAATGAGTTAATCAAATAACTAAATAAAACACTCGAGTAAATTATTATGTAATTGAATTCAAAGAAGGAGTTAATCTAATAACTACATAAAACACTCGAGTAAGTTATAATGTAATTGAATTGAACGAATGAGTTAATCTAATAACTAAATAAAACACTCGAGTAAATTATTATGTAATTGAATTCAAAGAAAGAGTTAATCTAATAACTACATAAAACACTCGAGTAAGTTATAATGTAATTGAATTGAACGAATGAGTTAATCTAATAACTAAATAAAACACTCGAGTAAATTATTATGTAATTGAATTCAAAGAAGGAGTTAATCTAATAATAACTACATAAAACACTCGAGTAAGTTATAATGTAATTGAATTGAACGAATGAGTTAATCTAATAACTAAATAAAACACTCGAGTAAGTTATAATGTAATTGAATTCATTGAAGGAGTTAATCTAATAACTACATAAAACACTGGAGTAAGTTATAATGTAATTGAATTGAACGAAGGAGTAAATCAAATAACTAAATAAAACACTCGAGTAAGTTATAATGTAATTGAATTGAACGAATGAGTTAATCAAATAACTAAATAAAACACTCGAGTAAATTATTATGTAATTGAATTCAAAGAAGGAGTTAATCTAATAACTACATAAAACACTCGAGTAAGTTATAATGTAATTGAATTGAACGAAGGAGTTAATCTAATAACTAAATAAAACACTCGAGTAAGTTATAATGTAATTGAATTCAATGAAGGAGTTAATCTAATAACTACATAAAACACTCGAGTAAGTTATAATGTAATTGAATTGAACGAAGGAGTTAATCTAATAACTAAATAAAACACTCGAGTAAGTTATAATGTAATTGAATGGAACGAAGGAGTTAATCTAATAACTACATAAAACACTTCTGTAACTTATAATGTAATTGAATTGAACGAATGAGTTAATCAAATAACTAAATAAAACACTCGAGTAAATTATTATGTAATTGAATTCAAAGAAGGAGTTAATCTAATAACTACATAAAACACTCGAGTAAGTTATAATGTAATTGAATTGAACGAATGAGTTAATCTAATAACTAAATAAAACACTCGAGTAAGTTATAATGTAATTGAATTCAATGAAGGAGTTAATCTAATAACTACATAAAACACTGGAGTAAGTTATAATGTAATTGAATTGAACGAAGGAGTAAATCAAATAACTAAATAAAACACTCGAGTAAGTTATAATGTAATTGAATTGAACGAATGAGTTAATCAAATAACTAAATAAAACACTCGAGTAAATTATTATGTAATTGAATTCAAAGAAGGAGTTAATCTAATAACTACATAAAACACTCGAGTAAGTTATAATGTAATTGAATTGAACGAAGGAGTTAATCTAATAACTAAATAAAACACTCGAGTATGTTATAATGTAATTGAATTCAATGAAGGAGTTAATCTAATAACTACATAAAACACTCGAGTAAGTTATAATGTAATTCAATTGAACGAATGAGTTAATTTAATAACTAAATAAAACACTCGAGTAAGTTATAATGTAATTGAATGGAACGAAGGAGTTAATCTAATAACTACATAAAACACTTCTGTAACTTATAATGTAATTGAATTGAACGAATGAGTTAATCAAATAACTAAATAAAACACTCGAGTAAATTATTATGTAATTGAATTCAAAGAAGGAGTTAATCTAATAACTACATAAAACACTCGAGTAAGTTATAATGTAATTGAATTGAACGAATGAGTTAATCTAATAACTAAATAAAACACTCGAGTAAATTATTATGTAATTGAATTCAAAGAAAGAGTTAATCTAATAATTACATAAAACACTCGAGTAAGTTATAATGTAATTGAATTGAACGAAGGAGTTAATCTAATAACTAAATAAAACACTCGAGTAAGTTATAATGTAATTGAATTGATTGAATGAGTTAATCAAATAACTAAATAAAACACTCGAGTAAATTATTATGTAATTGAATTCAATGAATGAGTTAATCTAATAACTACATAAAACACTCGAGTAAGTTATAATGTAATTGAATTGAACGAATGAGTTAATCTAATAACTAAATAAAACACTCGAGTAAATTATTATGTAATTGAATTCAAAGAAAGAGTTAATCTAATAACTACATAAAACACTGGAGTAAGTTATAATGTAATTGAATTGAACGAAGGAGTAAATCAAATAACTAAATAAAACACTCGAGTAAGTTATAATGTAATTGAATTGAACGAATGAGTTAATCAAATAACTAAATAAAACACTCGAGTAAATTATTATGTAATTGAATTCAAAGAAGGAGTTAATCTAATAACTACATAAAACACTCGAGTAAGTTATAATGTAATTGAATTGAACGAAGGAGTTAATCTAATAACTAAATAAAACACTCGAGTATGTTATAATGTAATTGAATTCAATGAAGGAGTTAATCTAATAACTACATAAAACACTCGAGTAAGTTATAATGTAATTGAATGGAACGAAGGAGTTAATCTAATAACTACATAAAACACTTGTGTAACTTATAATGTAATTGAATTGAACGAATGAGTTAATCAAATAACTAAATAAAACACTCGAGTAAATTATTATGTAATTGAATTCAAAGAAGGAGTTAATCTAATAACTACATAAAACACTCGAGTAAGTTATAATGTAATTGAATTGAACGAAGGAGTTAATCTAATAACTAAATAAAACACTCGAGTAAGTTATAATGTAATTGAATTGATTGAATGAGTTAATCAAATAACTAAATAAAACACTCGAGTAAATTATTATGTAATTGAATTCAATGAATGAGTTAATCTAATAACTACATAAAACACTCGAGTAAGTTATAATGTAATTGAATTGAACGAATGAGTTAATCTAATAACTAAATAAAACACTCGAGTAAGTTATAATGTAATTGAATTGAACGAAGGAGTTAATCTAATAACTACATAAAACACTCGAGTAAGTTATAATGTAATTGAATTGAACGAATGAGTTAATCTAATAACTAAATAAAACACTTGAGTAAGTTATTATGTAATTGAATTGAACGAAAGAGTTAATCAAATAACTAAGTAAAACACTTGTGTAAGTTATTATGTAATTGAATTGAACGAAGGAGTTAATCAAATAACTAAATAAAACACTCGAGTAAATTATTATGTAATTGAATTGAACGAATGAGTTAATCAAATAACCAAATAAAACACTTGAGCAAGTTATAATGTAATTGAATTGAACGAAGTAGTTAATCTAATAACTACATAAAACACTGGAGTAAGTTATAATGTAATTGAATTAAACGAAGGAGTTAATCTAATAACTACATAAAACACTTGAGTAAGTTATAATGTAATTGAATTGAACGAATGAGTTAATCTAATAACTAAATAAAACACTCGAGTAAATTATTATGTAATTGAATTCAAAGAAAGAGTTAATCTAATAACTACATAAAACACTCGAGTAAGTTATAATGTAATTGAATTGAACGAAGGAGTTAATCTAATAACTAAATAAAACACTCGAGTAAGTTATAATGTAATTGAATTGATTGAATGAGTTAATCAAATAACTAAATAAAACACTCGAGTAAATTATTATGTAATTGAATTCAATGAATGAGTTAATCTAATAACTACATAAAACACTCGAGTAAGTTATAATGTAATTGAATTGAACGAATGAGTTAATCTAATAACTAAATAAAACACTCGAGTAAGTTATAATGTAATTGAATGGAACGAAGGAGTTAATCTAATAACTACATAAAACACTTGTGTAACTTATAATGTAATTGAATTGAACGAATGAGTTAATCAAATAACTAAATAAAACACTCGAGTAAATTATTATGTAATTGAATTCAAAGAAAGAGTTAATCTAATAACTACATAAAACACTCGAGTAAGTTATAATGTAATTGAATTGAACGAATGAGTTAATCTAATAACTAAATAAAACACTCGAGTAAGTTATAATGTAATTGAATTGATTGAATGAGTTAATCAAATAACTAAATGATCCAAAGTCTAGCCCACTTAAAGGCTCTTTGGTTCATGAACCGTTGCACTTGTTTTAGAAGCTCTTGGCTTTTCTCCATTTGTTCATAAGCCCGAGTTTGTTACATGTTTAATTGGATGGTGGATTGAGGCGTGCATCACATTTTGAAGACCCAAGTTCCGTTTGGGTTACAAGCAAGGATGTAAAGGAAGCCCCATGTTCTGTTTGGGTTCCTATTTATTTTTGTTGTTTTGGGTTGTAATAAAAACATGAGATTACTCATAAAGTATCTCATGATAGGCGTGTGCTTAGGTGATGACTAGGCATGATAGGCGTGTGCTTAGGAGGAGTTTAAACTCCTTAGTTGCTGGTTATTTCACTTTGTAACAGCTCATTGAGTGAGCTTAATGAGGGAGTGAATCAAGGAGCTTTTCATGCTCCTTGAAACTGATTTGGGGGCGTTTTTCTTAGGAGCTTGTGAGTGTTTTGTGCTTCTTTATTGCTGCTCCTAACTCTATTTAAGGACAGCTAATGTTCAATAGAAATCAGTTTGGAGTTTTGAAGTAAAACCTTTGTGTTTTCAGTTTTAGCTTTGAGTTTGTCTCAAGTTTGAAACTAACCCTTATTACTTTGAGTGAGTCTTGAGTGATAAGATTAGGGGAGATTGAGTGAGTCTTGTCTCTGGCCTAAGATCCCAAATTATTGAGTTTGTCTTGTGATTTGGTCATTTATCCTAAAATCGTGAGTTACAAAGTGTTCTTGTGAGTGTTCTTGTTCTTGAGTTTAAAAACATCGTCCAACTCTTAGAAGGGTGTTTTTAGATTCACATCACTAAATAAAACACTCGAGTAAATTATTATGTAATTGAATTCAATGAATGAGTTAATCTAATAAGTACATAAAACACTCGAGTAAGTTATAATGTAATTGAATTGAACGAATGAGTTAATCTAATAACTAAATAAAACACTCGAGTAAATTATTATGTAATTGAATTCAAAGAAAGAGTTAATCTAATAACTACATAAAACACTGGAGTAAGTTATAATGTAATTGAATTGAACGAAGGAGTAAATCAAATAACTAAATAAAACACTCGAGTAAGTTATAATGTAATTGAATTGAACGAATGAGTTAATCAAATAACTAAATAAAACACTCGAGTAAATTATTATGTAATTGAATTCAAAGAAGGAGTTAATCTAATAACTACATAAAACACTCGAGTAAGTTATAATGTAATTGAATTGAACGAAGGAGTTAATCTAATAACTAAATAAAACACTCGAGTATGTTATAATGTAATTGAATTCAATGAAGGAGTTAATCTAATAACTACATAAAACACTCGAGTAAGTTATAATGTAATTGAATGGAACGAAGGAGTTAATCTAATAACTAAATAAAACACTCGAGTAAATTATTATGTAATTGAATTCAAAGAAAGAGTTAATCTAATAACTACATAAAACACTCGAGTAAGTTATAATGTAATTGAATTGAACGAAGGAGTTAATCTAATAACTAAATAAAACACTCGAGTAAGTTATAATGTAATTGAATTGATTGAATGAGTTAATCAAATAACTAAATAAAACACTCGAGTAAATTATTATGTAATTGAATTCAATGAATGAGTTAATCTAATAACTACATAAAACACTCGAGTAAGTTATAATGTAATTGAATTGAACGAATGAGTTAATCTAATAACTAAATAAAACACTCGAGTAAGTTATAATGTAATTGAATTCAATGAAGGAGTTAATCTAATAACTACATAAAACACTCGAGTAAGTTATAATGTAATTGAATTGAACGAATGAGTTAATCTAATAACTAAATAAAACACTCGAGTAAATTATTATGTAATTGAATTCAAAGAAAGAGTTAATCTAATAACTACATAAAACACTCGAGTAAGTTATAATGTAATTGAATTGAACGAAGGAGTTAATCTAATAACTATATAAAACACTCGAGTAAGTTATAATGTAATTGAATTGATTGAATGAGTTAATCAAATAACTAAATAAAACACTCGAGTAAATTATTATGTAATTGAATTCAATGAATGAGTTAATCTAATAACTACATAAAACACTCGAGTAAGTTATAATGTAATTGAATTGAACGATTGAGTTAATCTAATAACTAAATAAAACACTCGAGTAAGTTATAATGTAATTGAATGGAACGAAGGAGTTAATCTAATAACTACATAAAACACTTGTGTAACTTATAATGTAATTGAATTGAACGAATGAGTTAATCAAATAACTAAATAAAACACTTGAGTAAGTTATTATGTAATTGAATTGAACGAAAGAGTTAATCAAATAACTAAGTAAAACACTTGTGTAAGTTATTATGTAATTGAATTGAACGAAGTAGTTAATCAAATAACTAAAAAAAACACTCGAGTAAATTATTATGTAATTGAATTGAACGAATGAGTTAATCAAATAACCAAATAAAACACTTGAGCAAGTTATAATGTAATTGAATTGAACGAAGTAGTTAATCTAATAACTACATAAAACACTGGAGTAAGTTATAATGTAATTGAATTAAACGAAGGAGTTAATCTAATAACTACTTAAAACACTTGAGTAAGTTATAATGTAATTGAATTGAACGAAGGAGTTAATCTAATAACTAAATAAAACACTCGAGTAAGTTATAATGTAATTGAATTGAACGAATGAGTTAATCAAATAACTAAATAAAACACTCGAGATAAGTTATTATGTAATTGAATTCAAAGAAGGAGTTAATCTAATAACTACATAAAACACTCGAGTAAGTTATAATGTAATTGAATTGAACGAAGGAGTTAATCTAATAACTAAATAAAACACTCGAGTAAATTATTATGTAATTGAATTCAATGAATGAGTTAATCTAATAACTACATAAAACACTCGAGTAAGTTATAATGTAATTGAATTGAACGAATGAGTTAATCTAATAACTAAATAAAACACTCGAGTAAGTTATAATGTAATTGAATTGAACGAAGGAGTTAATCTAATAACTACATAAAACACTTGTGTAAGTTATAATGTAATTGAATTGAACGAATGAGTTAATCAAATAACTAAATAAAACACTTGAGTAAGTTATTATGTAATTGAATTGAACGAAAGAGTTAATCAAATAACTAAGTAAAACACTTGTGTAAGTTATTATGTAATTGAATTGAACGAAGTAGTTAATCAAATAACTAAAAAAACACTCGAGTAAATTATTATGTAATTGAATTGAACGAATGAGTTAATCAAATAACCAAATAAAACACTTGAGCAAGTTATAATGTAATTGAATTGAACGAAGTAGTTAATCTAATAACTACATAAAACACTGGAGTAAGTTATAATGTAATTGAATTAAACGAAGGAGTTAATCTAATAACTACTTAAAACACTTGAGTAAGTTATAATGTAATTGAATTGAACGAAGGAGTTAATCAAATAACTAAATAAAACACTCGAGTAAGTTATAATGTAATTGAATTGTACGAAGGAGTAATCTAATAACTACATAAAACACTTGAGTAAGTTATAATGTAATTGAATTGATTGAATGAGTTAATCAAATAACTAAATAAAACACTCGAGTAAATTATTATGTAATTGAATTCAAAGAAAGAGTTAATCTAATAACTACATAAAACACTCGAGTAAGTTATAATGTAATTGAATTGAACGAATGAGTTAATCTAATAACTAAATAAAACACTCGAGTAAGTTATAATGTAATTGAATTGAATGAAGGAGTTAATCTAATAACTACATAAAACACTCGAGTAAGTTATAATGTAATTGAATTGAACGAATGAGTTAATCTAATAACTAAATAAAACACTCGAGTAAATTATTATGTAATTGAATTCAAAGAAAGAGTTAATCTAATAACTACATAAAACACTCGAGTAAGTTATAATGTAATTGAATTGAACGAAGGAGTTAATCTAATAACTAAATAAAACACTCGAGTAAGTTATAATGTAATTGAATTGATTGAATGAGTTAATCAAATAACTAAATAAAACACTCGAGTAAATTATTATGTAATTGAATTCAATGAATGAGTTAATCTAATAACTACATAAAACACTCGAGTAAGTTATAATGTAATTGAATTGAACGAATGAGTTAATCTAATAACTAAATAAAACACTCGAGTAAGTTATAATGTAATTGAATTGAACGAAGGAGTTAATCTAATAACTACATAAAACACTTGTGTAAGTTATAATGTAATTGAATTGAACGAATGAGTTAATCAAATAACTAAATAAAACACTTGAGTAAGTTATTATGTAATTGAATTGAACGAAAGAGTTAATCAAATAACTAAATAAAACACTTGAGTAAGTTATAATGTAATTGAATTGAACGAAGGAGTTAATCAAATAACTAAATAAAACACTCGAGTAAGTTATTATGTAATTGAATTGAACGAAGGAGTTAATCAAATAACTAAATAAAACACTTGAGTAAGTTATAATGTAATTGAATTGAACGAAGGAGTTAATCTAATAACTAAATAAAACACTCGAGTAAGTTATAATGTAATTGAATTGAACGAAGGAGTTAATCTAATAACTACATAAAACACTCGAGTAAGTTATAATGTAATTGAATTGAACGAATGAGTTAATCTAATAACTAAATAAAACACTCGAGTAAATTATTATGTAATTGAATTCAAAGAAAGAGTTAATCTAATAACTACATAAAACACTCGAGTAAGTTATAATGTAATTGAATTGAACGAAGGAGTTAATCTAATAACTAAATAAAACACTCGAGTAAGTTATAATGTAATTGAATTGATTGAATGAGTTAATCAAATAACTAAATAAAACACTCGAGTAAATTATTATGTAATTGAATTCAATGAATGAGTTAATCTAATAACTACATAAAACACTCGAGTAAGTTATAATGTAATTGAATTGAACGAATGAGTTAATCTAATAACTAAATAAAACACTCGAGTAAGTTATAATGTAATTGAATTGAACGAAGGAGTTAATCTAATAACTACATAAAACACTTGTGTAAGTTATAATGTAATTGAATTGAACGAATGAGTTAATCAAATAACTAAATAAAACACTCGAGTAAGTTATTATGTAATTGAATTGAACGAAAGAGTTAATCAAATAACTAAATAAAACACTTGAGTAAGTTATTATGTAATTGAATTGAACGAAGAGTTAATCAAATAACTAAATAAAACACTCGAGTAAGTTATTATGTAATTGAATTGAACGAATGAGTTAATCAAATAACTAAATAAAACACTCGAGTAAGTTATAATGTAATTGAATTGAACGAAGGAGTTAATCTAATAACTACATAAAACACTCGAGTAAGTTATAATGTAATTGAATTGAACGAAGGAGTTAATCTAATAACTAAATAAAACACTCGAGTAAGTTATAATGTAATTGAATTGAACGAAGGAGTTAATCAAATAACTAAATAAAACACTCGAGTAAGTTATAATGTAATTGAATTGAACGAAGGAGTTAATCTAATAACTAAATAAAACACTCGAGTAAGTTATAATGTAATTGAATTGAATGAATGAGTTAATCAAATAACTAAATAAAACACTCGAGTAAGTTATTATGTAATTGAATTCAACGAAAGAGTTAATCTAATAACTACATAAAACACTCGAGTAAGTTATAATGTAATTGAATTGAACGAATGAGTTAATCTAATAACTAAATAAAACACTCGAGTAAGTTATAATGTAATTGAATTGAAAGAAAGGAGTTAATCTAATAACTACATAAAACACTCGAGTAAGTTATAATGTAATTGAATTGAACGAATGAGTTAATCTAATAACTAAATAAAACACTCGAGTAAGTTATAATGTAATTGAATTGATTGAATGAGTTAATCAAATAACTAAATAAAACACTCGAGTAAATTATTATGTAATTGAATTCAATGAATGAGTTAATCTAATAACTACATAAAACACTCGAGTAAGTTATAATGTAATTGAATTGAACGAATGAGTTAATCTAATAACTAAATAAAACACTCGAGTAAGTTATAATGTAATTGAATGGAACGAAGGAGTTAATCTAATAACTACATAAAACACTTGAGTAAGTTATAATGTAATTGAATTGAACGAATGAGTTAATCAAATAACTAAATAAAACACTTGAGTAAGTTATTATGTAATTGAATTGAACGAAAGAGTTAATCAAATAACTAAATAAAACACTTGTGTAAGTTATTATGTAATTGAATTGAACGAAGTAGTTAATCAAATAACTAAAAAAAACACTCGAGTAAATTATTATGTAATTGAATTGAACGAATGAGTTAATCAAATAACCAAATAAAACACTTGAGTAAGTTATAATGTAATTGAATTGAACGAAGGAGTTAATCAAATAACTAAATAAAACACTCGAGTAAGTTATAATGTAATTGAATTGAACGAAGGAGTTAATTAAATAACTAAATAAAACAATCGGGTAAGTTATAATGTAATTGAATTGAACGAAAGGAGTTAATCAAATAACTAAATAAAACACACGAGTAAGTTATAATAATGTAATTGAATTCAATGAAAGGAGTTAATCTAATAACTACATAAAACACTGGAGTAAGTTATAATGTAATTGAATTGAACGAAGGAGTTAATCAAATAACTAAATAAAACACTCGAGTAAGTTATAATGTAATTGAATTGAACGAATGAGTTAATCAAATAACTAAATAAAACACTCGAGTAAGTTATAATGTAATTGAATTGAAAGAAGGAGTTAATCTAATAACTAAATAAAACACTCGAGTAAGTTATAATGTAATTGAATTGAACGAAGGAGTTAATCTAATAACTAAATAAAACACTCGAGTAAGTTATAATGTAATTGAATTGAATGAAGGAGTTAATCTAATAACTACATAAAACACTCGAGTAAGTTATAATGTAATTGAATTGAACGAATGAGTTAATCTAATAACTAAATAAAACACTCGAGTAAGTTATAATGTAATTGAATGGAACGAAGGAGTTAATCTAATAACTACATAAAACACTTGAGTAAGTTATAATGTAATTGAATTGAACGAATGAGTTAATCAAATAACTAAATAAAACACTCGAGTAAGTTATTATGTAATTGAATTCAAAGAAGGAGTTAATCTAATAACTACATAAAACACTCGAGTAAGTTATAATGTAATTGAATTGAACGAATGAGTTAATCTAATAACTAAATAAAACACTCGAGTAAGTTATTATGTAATTGAATTCAAAGAAAGAGTTAATCTAATAACTACATAAAACACTCGAGTAAGTTATAATGTAATTGAATTGAACGAAGGAGTTAATCTAATAACTAAATAAAACACTCGAGTAAGTTATAATGTAATTGAATTGATTGAATGAGTTAATCAAATAACTAAATAAAACACTCGAGTAAATTATTATGTAATTGAATTCAATGAATGAGTTAATCTAATAACTACATAAAACACTCGAGTAAGTTATAATGTAATTGAATTGAACGAATGAGTTAATCTAATAACTAAATAAAACACTCGAGTAAGTTATAATGTAATTGAATGGAACGAAGGAGTTAATCTAATAACTACATAAAACACTTGTGTAACTTATAATGTAATTGAATTGAACGAATGAGTTAATCAAATAACTAAATAAAACACTTGAGTAAGTTATTATGTAATTGAATTGAACGAAAGAGTTAATCAAATAACTAAATAAAACACTTGAGTAAGTTATTATGTAATTGAATTGAACGAAGGAGTTAATCAAATAACTAAATAAAACACTCGAGTAAATTATTATGTAATTGAATTGAACGAATGAGTTAATCAAATAACCAAATAAAACACTTGAGTAAGTTATAATGTAATTGAATTGAACGAAGGAGTTAATCTAATAACTAAATAAAACACTCGAGTAAGTTATAATGTAATTGAATTGAACGAAGGAGTTAATCTAATAACTAAATAAAACACTCGAGTAAGTTATAATGTAATTGAATTGAACGAAGGAGTTAATCAAATAACTAAATAAAACACTCGAGTAAGTTATAATGTAATTGAATTGAACGAAGGAGTTAATCTAATAACTACATAAAACACTTGAGTAAGTTATAATGTAATTGAATTGAACGAAGGAGTTAATCAAATAACTAAATAAAACACTCGAGTAAGTTATAATGTAATTGAATTGAACGAATGAGTTAATCTAATAACTAAATAAAACACTCGAGTAAATTATTATGTAATTGAATTCAAAGAAGGAGTTAATCTAATAACTACATAAAACACTCGAGTAAGTTATAATGTAATTGAATTGAACGAAGGAGTTAATCTAATAACTAAATAAAACACTCGAGTAAGTTATAATGTAATTGAATTGAATGAAGGAGTTAATCTAATAACTACATAAAACACTCGAGTAAGTTATAATGTAATTGAATTGAACGAATGAGTTAATCAAATAACTAAATAAAACACTCGAGTAAGTTATAATGTAATTGAATTGAACGAAGGAGTTAATCTAATAACTAAATAAAACACTTGAGTAAGTTATAATGTAATTGAATTGAACGAATGAGTTAATCAAATAACTAAATAAAACACTCGAGTAAGTTATTATGTAATTGAATTGAACGAAGGAGTTAATCTAATAACTAAATAAAACACTTGAGTAAGTTATAATGTAATTGAATTGAACGAAGGAGTTAATCTAATAACTACATAAAACACTCGAGTAAGTTATAATGTAATTGAATTGAACGAAGGAGTTAATCTAATAACTAAATAAAACACTCGAGTAAGTTATAATGTAATTGAATTGAACGAAGGAGTTAATCTAATAACTAAATAAAACACTCGAGTAAGTTATAATGTAATTGAATTGAACGAAGGAGTTAATCTAATAACTACATAAAACACTTGAGTAAGTTATAATGTAATTGAATTGAACGAATGAGTTAATCAAATAACTAAATAAAACACTCGAGTAAGTTATAATGTAATTGAATTGAACGAAGGAGTTAATCTAATAACTACATAAAACACTCGAGTAAGTTATAATGTAATTGAATTGAACGAATGAGTTAATCTAATAACTAAATAAAACACTCGAGTAAATTATTATGTAATTGAATTCAAAGAAAGAGTTAATCTAATAACTACATAAAACACTCGAGTAAGTTATAATGTAATTGAATTGAACGAAGGAGTTAATCTAATAACTAAATAAAACACTCGAGTAAGTTATAATGTAATTGAATTGAATGAATGAGTTAATCAAATAACTAAATAAAACACTCGAGTAAATTATTATGTAATTGAATTCAATGAATGAGTTAATCTAATAAATACATAAAACACGAGTAAGTTATAATGTAATTGAATTGAACAAATGAGTTAATCTAATAACTAAATAAAACACTCGAGTAAATTATTATGTAATTGAATTCAAAGAAAGAGTTAATCTAATAACTACATAAAACACTCGAGTAAGTTATAATGTAATTGAATTGAACGAAGGAGTTAATCAAATAACTAAATAAAACACTTGAGTAAGTTATAATGTAATTGAATTGAACGAAGGAGTTAATCTAATAACTACATAAAACACTCGAGTAAGTTATAATGTAATTGAATTGAACGAATGAGTTAATCAAATAACTAAATAAAACACTCGAGTAAGTTATAATGTAATTGAATTCAACGAAGGAGTTAATCTAATAACTACATAAAACACTCGAGTAAGTTATAATGTAATTGAATTGAACGAATGAGTTAATCTAATAACTAAATAAAACACTCGAGTAAGTTATAATGTAATTGAATTGAACGAAGGAGTTAATCTAATAACTAAATAAAACACTCGAGTAAGTTATAATGTAATTGAATTGAATGAATGAGTTAATCAAATAACTAAATAAAACACTCGAGTAAATTATTATGTAATTGAATCAAAAGATCCAAAATATCGATGATTGAATTGAAAATTCTACTAAGTACTGATCTCAATCACAACAAGGGAGAAATTCACGGTTTAAGGATTAGTACTAGTTTAATTATGTTGAGCAACGTAGGAAAAGAAGTTAATTAAAAGCTAGTTAGTTTAATTAACGTTTTTGTAATT
This sequence comes from Beta lomatogona, assembly GCA_947646795.1. Taxonomy (NCBI): domain Eukaryota; kingdom Viridiplantae; phylum Streptophyta; class Magnoliopsida; order Caryophyllales; family Amaranthaceae; genus Beta; species Beta lomatogona. The sequence continues at coordinate 88,338 of CANSNZ010000075.1, read as the reverse complement.
TTCGGTTTTTGTAAAACCGGAATTATTTTGCGTAGCGTAAGTTGTAATATCCACGAACATGCTCGGGGATGCGAATCACCCTAGGGACGTGTGAAAGGAGGTTCTTAGAGATATTTGTGGAGCTTGTGTTGCAAGCTAAGGGAGGCCATCCACTTGGTGTGGAAAACCGGCCCTCCCCCTTTGCCTCCTTTGAATAAGTCAACAAAACACACAACAACACTATTCCTCTTACATCCTTGTTGGAAATTAGAGATATTAGTTGTTTCTTGCTTTGTTTAATATTTTGAGTACTTAGATCTTTTGGGAAATAATTAGCTTGTAATATATATATGTAATGGTGATCATAAATGAAAATAGATTTGGATAATTGAAATTTAAGCTTTGTGCTTCAAATTAAAACACGTTGTGTTAAAGATTAAAAACCGAGGTTTTTATTCTATCTTTGAACCGATTTTCTTGGGAGGTCAAACTACGAGAAAGTCAACCTAATTGACATATTCGAGAGTGGAGATTCTCGTTCTTTGTTAATTAAATCCGTAATTGAGGGAGAGAGTGGAGATTCATTTCCTTAGTTGCAAACCGAATTATAAACTTAAGGTGGAGGCTTTTAGTTTATTGTTCAACTATCGTAATCACAATTCTTTTTGAAGTGATTTCGTATCAAGTGGTATCAAGAGCTGAGTTACGAAATGGACGAGGAAATAGATGATAATGCTAGAAGAGATGCAATGCTAGAAGCTTTAGCTAAGCAAAATGAAGCATTACACGACATGATGGCAAAGATAACCTTAGAATTGTTTAAGAAGAAACCCAATGAGGAAGAAAGGAGTTCTAGGGCTGATGATAGGGGTTTAAAAATTGAAGTTCCGGATTTTGATGGAGCTAGTGATCCGGAATTATACATTGAATGGGAACGTTCTTTGGAGCGTTTTTTTGATTACAAAGACACTCCGAATGACAAGAGATACAAGGTTGCTGTTTTGAAGCTAACCAAATATGCATCCATTTGGTTAGAAGGATTGAAGAGGCAAAGAGTGAAAGAGAACAAATCCAAGATTGCTACTTGGGAAAAATTGAAGAAGCAATTGAGGAAACGTTTTGTTCCAACTAACTACAAACAAAATCAGTATGTTAGGTGGTCCACACTCAAGCAAGGCGCCATGCCTATGGAGGAGTACATCAAGGAATTTGAGAAGCTTTCCATTGTTTGTGAAATCGAAGAAATGGAGGAGCAAAAGTTAGGCCGATTCTTAGGAGGCCTAAACGAAGAGGTGCGTGAGAAAGTGGAGGTGTTTCCATACCTCACATTCGATGAAGCTTGCAAAGTGGCTCTCAAAATGGATAGCCAAAAGAAGAAATCAGTAGCAAGTAAGTCTTATTCCAAGCCATTTAGTACTTTCAAAGTTAATCCTAGTACTAGTAATCTTGATAAGAACAAAAAACCTGATTTCACTAGGAAAGACAAGGAGAAAGTCGGAGATGACAAAACCTTAAAAGTGAAATGTTTTAAGTGTCAAGGCTATGGCCATTACCAAGCTAATTGTCCGACTAAAAGAATCATGACCATAAGAGATATAATAGAAATAGACGAGTTGGAAAGACAATCTCTTTTAGCAATGGAACATGATAAAAATGGAAGTGAGGATGAGGAGGACGTGTGCAATCCTGAAATGGAGGGTGAAACCTTAGTGATTAGGAGGTCCTTATACTCAAATGTGGTGGCCGAAAATGAGGAACAAAGGGAGACCATTTTTCATTCGAAATGCCTAGTGAAAAAAAAACTATGCAATTTGATCATAGATGGTGGAAGTTGTACTAATGTAGCTTCAACCGAACTTGTAGAGAAGTTAGCATTACCTATGACGAAACATCCAATTCCTTATAAACTGAAATGGCTAGATGATGATAGTGAAGTAAGGGTAAAAAATAGAGTTTTAATCACATTCTCAATTGGAAATTATGAAGATGAAATTCTATGTGATGTAATCCCTATGACTGCGTGCCATATACTACTTGGTAGACCGTGGCAATTTGATCGCAAAGTGATGCATGATGGTTTTAAAAATGTGTATAAGGTGAACAAGAATGGCAAAACCAAAACCTTGCTACCATTACCTCCTTCAAAAATCCGAAACACAAAACCAACACCAAAAGAAAACCCGATGTGTAGTGGCGTGTTCTTAGGGAGAAAACGATTCGAGAGGGAGTTGGAGGAAAATCAGTTGGTGTATATTCTGGTTGCCAAGGAGATGAATGAGGGAGTGAACGTTGAGGATCCGCATTTGAGGGAGTTGTTGGAGGAGTTTGGAGATGTGTTCCCTAATGATCTACCAAATGGCCTACCCCCTAAACGTGGAATTGAACATCAAATTGATCTCATTCCCGGAGCACCAATTCCAAATAAGCCTTCCTATAGATGTAATCCCAAAGAGAGTGAGGAATTACAAAGCCAAATCAGTGAGTTGATGGGCAAGGGATACGTGAGGGAGAGCAAGAGCCCGTGTGCCGTTCCGGCTTTGCTTGTGCCAAAAAAAGACGGTTCATGGAGGATGTGTATTGATAGCCGTGCTGTGAATAACATCACCATAAAGTACAGATTTCCCATCCCTAGATTAGATGACATGCTAGATGAGTTGAGTGGATCCAAGTTGTTTTCGAAAATTGATTTGAGAAGTGGATACCACCAAATATGCATGAAGGAGGGAGATGAGTGGAAAACGGCTTTCAAAACAAAGTATGGGTTGTATGAATGGTTGGTTATGCCATTTGGTCTCACAAATGCTCCTAGTACTTTCATGAGATTAATGAATGAGGTACTAAGGCCGTTTTTGGGAAAGTTCGTAGTTGTATATTTGGATGATATTCTTGTTTTCGGTGCTAACAAGGATGATCATTTAAATCATTTGCAACGAGTGTTCGAGGTTTTGAGAGAGCAAAAATTATATGGGAAGCTTGAAAAGTGCACGTTCATGCAACGAGAGCTTGGCTTCCTTGGGTTCATAATTTCGGATGAAGGGGTGAAGGTGGATCCATCCAAAGTTGAAGCAATTTCTTCTTGGCCGGTTCCTACAACTATCACCGAGGTGAGGTCTTTTCATGGTTTAGCTTCGTTTTATAGGAGGTTCCTAAACAATTTCAGCACCTTATTAGCTCCTATAACGGAATGCACTAAACATGGAAAATTTGAATGGAGTGACGCAGCTCAAAAGGCGTTTGAGCTTGTAAAAGAGAGAATGTGTAAAACGCCTATCCTAGCTTTACCCGATTTTGCAAAACCATTTGAAGTTGAGTGTGATGCAAGTGGAACGGGTATTGGGGCTGTTTTGATTCAATGTGGCAAGCCTATTGCGTATTTTAGCGAAAAATTAAATCAGGCTAAGTTGAATTATTCTACTTATGATAAAGAGTTCTACGCCATGGTTAGATCCCTTAATCATTGGAGTCACTATTTACGACCACAAGCTTTTGTTCTTCATTCCGATCATGAATCACTGAAATATATTCATGGACAACATAAGCTTAGTGCTCGGCATGCTAAATGGGTAGAGTTCTTACAATCGTTCAACTTTGTTGCTAAGTACAAGTCCGGAAAAGCTAACGTGGTAGCTGATGCTTTATCTCGGAGACACGTGTTGCTTAATATGGTGGATTCCAAGGTACTTGGGTTTGAACCGATTAAAGAATTTTATGTTCTTGATGAGGGGACACGAGATCTGTTCGAAGCTACCAAAGATGGTCCAAAAGACCATTATCATCAAATGGAGGGGTTCTTGTTCAAGGGGAACAAACTTTGCGTTCCTAAATGTCCCGTTCGAGACTTGCTAATTAGAGAGGCTCATGGAGGTGGGTTGGCGGGCCATTTTGGCGTGAGCAAGACTATGGAGTTGTTACAAGAACATTTCTCATGGCCTCATATGATCAAAGAGGTACATGCTGTTTTGGCTCGTTGTGGTGTTTGTCAAAGGGCTAAAAGCACGTTCCATAAGGGGTTGTACACTCCTTTACCGACACCGGAGAGACCATGGGAGGATGTTAGTATGGATTTCATTGTGGCTCTTCCTAGGACTCAAAGAGGGAAGGATTCGGTCATGGTGGTGGTGGACCGATTCTCAAAAATGGCGCACTTCGTGCCTTGTCATAAAACGGAAGATGCTATTAATGTTTCTTGTTTGTATTTCAGGAAATTGTTCGCTTGCATGGAGTACCAAGAACTATTGTCTCGGATCGAGATAGTAAGTTTTTGAGTCATTTTTGGAGGTCCCTATGGAGGATGATGGGTACTAAGTTACTGTTTAGTACTTCACATCACCCCCAAACGGATGGTCAAACTGAAGTGACCAACCGAACTCTAGGCACCTTGTTAAGGGGCTTGGTGAGCAAGACGGGAAAGGATTGGGATGTCAAGTTATGCCATGCGGAGTTTGCCTACAATAGGACTCCAACTTTTGCAACAAAACATTCACCGTTCGAAGTGGTATATGGGGTTAATCCGTATGTCCCTATTGATCTTATTTCGTTGCCTAAAGACTCTTATGTCCACGGAGATGCTAGGCAACAAGCTGAAACAATGGTGAAGGTTCACAAAGAAATACGCACCAACATCGAGAAGGCAAATGAGATGTACAAAAAGAAAGCAAACAAAAGTCGAAAACCGAGGTTGTTTGCTCCTGGAGATTTGGTGTGGATTCACTTGAGGAAGGAGAGGTTTCCAAGTAAAAGAAAGCATAAGCTCATGCCCCGAGCTGAAGGACCTTTCAAGGTTCTTGAACGATATGGAAACAATGCTTACAAAATAGACCTTCCCGGAGACTATGGCGTGGCAGCAACATTCAATGTAGGAGACTTATCCCCCTATTTAGAAGATGAAGATGTGCAAGAATTGAGGACAATTCCTTTTGAAGAAGGAGAGGATGATCCGAAATCAGTTGCGAATTCCGAAATTCTACTAAGTACTCGATCTCAATCACAACAAGGGAGAAATTCACGGTTTAAGGATTAGTACTAGTTTAATTATGTTGAGCAACGTAGGAAAAGAAGTTAATTAAAAGCTAGTTAGTTTAATTAACGTTTTTGTAATTTTCGGTTTTTGTAAAACCGGAATTATTTTGCGTAGCGTAAGTTGTAATATCCACGAACATGCTCGGGGATGCGAATCACCCTAGGGACGTGTGAAAGGAGGTTCTTAGAGATATTTGTGGAGCTTGTGTTGCAAGCTAAGGGAGGCCATCCACTTGGTGTGGAAAACCGGCCCTCCCCCTTTGCCTCCTTTGAATAAGTCAACAAAACACACAACAACACTATTCCTCTTACATCCTTGTTGGAAATTAGAGATATTAGTTGTTTCTTGCTTTGTTTAATATTTTGAGTACTTAGATCTTTTGGGAAATAATTAGCTTGTAATATATATATGTAATGGTGATCATAAATGAAGATAGATTTGGATAATTGAAATTTAAGCTTTGTGCTTCAAATTAAAACACGTTGTGTTAAAGATTAAAAACCGAGGTTTTTATTCTATCTTTGAACCGATTTTCTTGGGAGGTCAAACTACGAGAAAGTCAACCTAATTGACATATTCGAGAGTGGAGATTCTCGTTCTTTGTTAATTAAATCCGTAATTGAGGGAGAGAGTGGAGATTCATTTCCTTAGTTGCAAACCGAATTATAAACTTAAGGTGGAGGCTTTTAGTTTATTGTTCAACTATCGTAATCACAATTCTTTTTGAAGTGATTTCGTATCAGTTAATCTAATAACTAAATAAAACACTCGAGTAAGTTATAATGTAATTGAATTGATTGAATGAGTTAATCAAATAACTAAATAAAACACTCGAGTAAATTATTATGTAATTGAATTCAATGAATGAGTTAATCTAATAACTACATAAAACACTCGAGTAAGTTATAATGTAATTGAATTGAACGAATGAGTTAATCTAATAACTAAATAAAACACTCGAGTAAGTTATTATGTAATTGAATTGAACGAAGGAGTTAATCTAATAACTACATAAAACACTCGAGTAAGTTATAATGTAATTGAATTGAACGAATGAGTTAATCTAATAACTAAATAAAACACTCGAGTAAATTATTATGTAATTGAATTGAACGAATGAGTTAATCTAATAACTAAATAAAACACTTGAGTAAGTTATAATGTAATTGAATTGAACGAAGGAGTTAATCTAATAACTAAATAAAACACTCGAGTAAGTTATAATGTAATTGAATTGAACGAAGGAGTTAATCAAATAACTAAATAAAACACTCGAGTAAGTTATAATGTAATTGAATTGAACGAAGGAGTTAATCTAATAACTACATAAAACACTTGAGTAAGTTATAATGTAATTGAATTGAACGAATGAGTTAATCTAATAACTAAATAAAACACTCGAGTAAATTATTATGTAATTGAATTCAAAGAAAGAGTTAATCTAATAACTACATAAAACACTCGAGTAAGTTATAATGTAATTGAATTGAACGAAGGAGTTAATCTAATAACTAAATAAAACACTCGAGTAAGTTATAATGTAATTGAATTGAACGAATGAGTTAATCAAATAACTAAATAAAACACTCGAGTAAGTTATTATGTAATTGAATTCAACGAAGGAGTTAATCTAATAACTAAATAAAACACTCGAGTAAGTTATAATGTAATTGAATTAAACGAAAGAGTTAATCTAATAACTAAATAAAACACTCGAGTAAGTTATAATGTAATTGAATTGATTGAATGAGTTAATCAAATAACTAAATAAAACACTCGAGTAAATTATTATGTAATTGAATTCAAAGAAGGAGTTAATCTAATAACTACATAAAACACTCGAGTAAGTTATAATGTAATTGAATTGAACGAATGAGTTAATCTAATAACTAAATAAAACACTCGAGTAAGTTATAATGTAATTGAATTGAACGAAAGAGTTAATCTAATAACTACATAAAACACTCGAGTAAGTTATAATGTAATTGAATTGAACGAAGGAGTTAATCTAATAACTATATAAAACACTCGAGTAAGTTATAATGTAATTGAATTGAACGAAGGAGTTAATCTAATAACTAAATAAAACACTCGAGTAAGTTATAATGTAATTGAATTCAATGAATGAGTTAATCTAATAACTACATAAAACACTCGAGTAAGTTATAATGTAATTGAATTGAACGAATGAGTTAATCTAATAACTAAATAAAACACTCGAGTAAGTTATAATGTAATTGAATTGAACGAAGGAGTTAATCTAATAACTAAATAAAACACTTGAGTAAGTTATAATGTAATTGAATTGAACGAATGAGTTAATCAAATAACTAAATAAAACACTCGAGTAAATTATTATGTAATTGAATTCAAAGAAGGAGTTAATCTAATAACTACATAAAACACTCGAGTAAGTTATAATGTAATTGAATTGAACGAAGGAGTTAATCTAATAACTAAATAAAACACTCGAGTAAATTATTATGTAATTGAATTCAAAGAAAGAGTTAATCTAATAACTACATAAAACACTCGAGTAAGTTATAATGTAATTGAATTGAACGAATGAGTTAATCAAATAACTAAATAAAACACTCGAGTAAGTTATAATGTAATTGAATTGAATGAATGAGTTAATCAAATAACTAAATAAAACACTCGAGTAAATTATTATGTAATTGAATTCAATGAATGAGTTAATCTAATAACTACATAAAACACTCGAGTAAGTTATAATGTAATTGAATTGAACGAAGGAGTTAATCTAATAACTAAATAAAACACTCGAGTAAGTTATAATGTAATTGAATTGAACGAATGAGTTAATCAAATAACTAAATAAAACACTCGAGTAAATTATTATGTAATTGAATTCAACGAATGAGTTAATCAAATAACTAAATAAAACACTCGAGTAAGTTATAATGTAATTGAATTGAACGAATGAGTTAATCTAATAACTAAATAAAACACTCGAGTAAATTATTATGTAATTGAATTGAAAGAAGGAGTTAATCTAATAACTAAATAAAACACTCGAGTAAGTTATAATGTAATTGAATTGAACGAAGTAGTTAATCAAATAACTAAATAAAACACTCGAGTAAGTTATTATGTAATTGAATTGAACGAATGAGTTAATCTAATAACTAAATAAAACACTTGAGTAAGTTATAATGTAATTGAATTGAACGAAGGAGTTAATCTAATAACTAAATAAAACACTCGAGTAAGTTATAATGTAATTGAATTGAACGAAGGAGTTAATCTAATAACTACATAAAACACTTGAGTAAGTTATAATGTAATTGAATTGAATGAATGAGTTAATCAAATAACTAAATAAAACACTCGAGTAAAGTTATTATGTAATTGAATTCAAAGAAGGAGTTAATCTAATAACTACATAAAACACTCGAGTAAGTTATAATGTAATTGAATTAAAAGAAGGAGTTAATCTAATAACTAAATAAAACACTTGAGTAAGTTATAATGTAATTGAATTGAACGAAAGGAGTTAATCTAAATAACTAAATAAAACACTCGAGTAAGTTATAATGTAATTGAATTGAACGAAGGAGTTAATCTAATAACTAAATAAAACACTCGAGTAAGTTATAATGTAATTGAATTGAACGAAAGAGTTAATCAAATAACTAAATAAAACACTCGAGTAAGTTATAATGTAATTGAATTGAACGAAAGGAGTTAATCTAATAACTACAATAAAACACTCGAGTAAGTTATAATGTAATTGAATTGAACGAAGGAGTTAATCAAATAACTAAATAAAACACTTGAGTAAGTTATTATGTAATTGAATTGAACGAATGAGTTAATCAAATAACTAAATAAAACACTTGAGTAAGTTATTATGTAATTGAATTGAACGAATGAGTTAATCAAATAACTAAATAAAACACTCGAGTAAGTTATTATGTAATTGAATTGAACGAAAGGAGTTAATCAAATAACTAAATAAAACACTCGAGTAAGTTATAATGTAATTGAATTGAACGAAAGGAGTTAATCAAATAACTAAATAAAACACTCGAGTAAGTTATTATGTAATTGAATTGAACGAAAGGAGTTAATCAAATAACTAAATAAAACACTCGAGTAAGTTATAATGTAATTGAATTGAACGAAGGAGTTAATCAAATAACTAAATAAAACACTCGAGTAAGTTATAATGTAATTGAATTGAACGAATGAGTTAATCAAATAACTAAATAAAACACTCGAGTAAGTTATAATGTAATTGAATTGAACGAAGGAGTTAATCTAAGAACTAAATAAAACACACGAGTAAGTTATTATGTAATTGAATTGAACGAAAGAGTTAATCAAATAACTAAATAAAACACCCGAGTAAATTATAATGTAATTGAATTGAACGAAGGAGTTAATCAAATAACTAAATAAAACACTCGAGTAAGTTATTATGTAATTGAATTGAACGAAAGGAGTTAATAAAATGACTAAATAAAACACTCGAGTAATTTATTATGTAATTGAATTGAACGAATAAGTTAATCAAATAACTAAATAAAACACTTGAGTAAGTTATAATGTAATTGAATTGAACGAAGGAGTTAATCTAATAACTAAATAAAACACTCGAGTAAGTTATAATGTAATTGAATTGAACGAAAGAGTTAATCAAATAACTAAATAAAACACTTGAGTAAGTTATAATGTAATTGAATTGAACGAAGGAGTTAATCAAATAACTAAATAAAACACTCGAGTAAGTTATAATGTAATTGAATTGAACGAAGGAGTTAATCAAATAACTAAATAAAACACTCGAGTAAGTTATAATGTAATTGAATTGAACGAAAGGAGTTAATCAAATAACTAAATAAAACACTCGAATAAGTTATAATGTAATTGAATTGAACGAAAGGAGTTAATCAAATAACTAAATAGAACAGTTGAGTAAGTTATAATGTAATTGAATTGAACGAATGAGTTAATCAAGTAACTAAATAAAACACTCGAGTAAGTTATAATGTAATTGAATTGAACGAAAGGAGTTAATCAAATAACTAAATAAAACACTCGAGTAAGTTATAATGTAATTGAATTGAACGAAAGGAGTTAATCAAATAACTAAATAAAACACTTGAGTAAGTTATTATGTAATTGAATTGAACGAAGGAGTTAATCAAATAACTAAATAAAACACTCGAGTAAGTTATAATGTAATTGAATTGAACGAAAGGAGTTAATCAAATAACTAAATAAAACACTCGAGTAAGTTATTATGTAATTGAATTGAACGAAAGGAGTTAATCAAATAACTAAATAAAACACTCGAGTAAGTTATTATGTAATTGAATTGAACGAAAGGAGTTAATCAAATAACTAAATAAAACACTCGAGTAAGTTATAATGTAATTGAATTGAACGAAAGGAGTTAATCAAATAACTAAATAAAACACTCGAGTAAGTTATTATGTAATTGAATTGAACGAAGGGAGTTAATCAAATAACTAAATAAAACACTCGAGTAAGTTATTATGTAATTGAATTGAACGAAATGAGTTAATCAAATAACTAAATAAAACACTTGAGTAAGTTATTATGTAATTGAATTGAACGAAAGGAGTTAATCAAATAACTAAATAAAACACTCGAGTAAGTTATAATGTAATTGAATTGAACGAAAGGAGTTAATCGAATAACTAAATAAAACACTCTAGTAAGTTATTATGTAATTGAATTGAACGAACGAGTTAATCAAATAAGTAAACAAAATACTCGAGTAAGTTATGATGTAATTGAATTGAACGAAGGAGTTAATCAAATAACTAAATAAAACACTTGAGTAAGTTATTATGTAATTGAATTGAACGAAGGAGTTAATCAAATAACTAAATAAAACACTCGAGTAAGTTATAATGTAATTGAATTGAACGAAAGGAGTTAATCAAATAACTAAATAAAACACTCGAGTAAGTTATAATGTAATTGAATTGAACGAAAGGAGTTAATCAAATAACTAAATAAAACACTCGAGTAAGTTATTATGTAATTGAATTGAACGAAAAGAGTTAATCAAATAACTAAATAAAACACTCGAGTAAGTTATTATGTAATTGAATTGAACGAAAGGAGTTAATCAAATAACTAAATAAAACACTCGAGTAAGTTATTATGTAATTGAATTGAACGAAAGGAGTTAATCAAATAACTAAATAAAACACTCGAGTAAGTTATAATGTAATTGAATTGAACGAAAGGAGTTAATCAAATAACTAAATAAAACACTTGAGTAAGTTATAATGTAATTGAATTGAACGAAGGAGTTAATCAAATAACTAAATAAAACACTCGAGTAAGTTATTATGTAATTGAATTGAACGAAAGGAGTTAATCAAATAACTAAATAAAACACTCGAGTAAGTTATAATGTAATTGAATTGAACGAAGGAAGTTAATCAAATAACTAAATAAAACACTCGAGTAAGTTATTATTTAATTGAATTGAACGAAAGGAGTTAATCAAATAACTAAATAAAACACTCGAGTAAGTTATTATGTAATTGAATTGAACGAAAGGAGTTAATCAAATAACTAAATAAAACACTTGAGTAAGTTTTTATGTAATTGAATTGAACGAAAGAGTTAATCAAATAACTAAATAAAACGCTCGAGTAAGTTATAATGTAATTGAATTGAACGAAAGGAGTTAATCAAATAACTAAAAAAACACTCGAGTAAGTTATTATGTAATTGAATTGAACGAAGGAGTTAATCAAATAACTAAATAAAACACTCGAGTAAGTTATAATGTAATTGAATTGAACGAAAGGAGTTAATCAAATAACTAAATAAAACACTCGAGTAAGTTATTATGTAATTGAATTGAACGAAGGAGTTAATCAAATAACTAAATAAAACACTTGAGTAAGTTTTTATGTAATTGAATTGAACGAAAGGAGTTAATCAAATAACTAAATAAAACACTCGAGTAAGTTATTATGTAATTGAATTGAACGAAGGAGTTAATCAAATAACTAAATAAAACACTTGAGTAAGTTATTATGTAATTGAATTGAACGAAGGAGTTAATCAAATAACTAAATAAAACACTCGAGTAAGTTATTATGTAATTGAATTGAACGAAAGGAGTTAATCAAATAACTAAATAAAACACTTGAGTAAGTTATAATGTAATTGAATTGAACGAAGGAGTTAATCAAATAACTAAATAAAACACTCGAGTAAGTTATTATGTAATTGAATTGAACGAAAGGAGTTAATCAAATAACTAAATAAAACACTCGAGTAAGTTATTATGTAATTGAATTAAACGAAAGGAGTTAATCAAATAACTAAATAAAACACTTGAGTAAGTTATTATGTAATTGAATTGAACGAAAGGAGTTAATCAAATAACTAAATAAAACACTCGAGTAAGTTATGATGTAATTGAATTGAACGAAAGAGTTAATCAAATAACTAAATAAAACACTTGAGTAAGTTATTATGTAATTGAATTGAACGAAGGAGTTAATCAAATAACTAAATAAAACACTCGAGTAAGTTTTTATGTAATTGAATTGAACGAAAGGAGTTAATCAAATAACTAAATAAAACACTCGAGTAAGTTATAATGTAATTGAATTGAACGAAAGGAGTTAATCAAATAACTAAATAAAACACTCGAGTAAGTTATTATGTAATTGAATTGAACGAAAGGAGTTAATCAAATAACTAAATAAAACACTCGAGTAAGTTATTATGTAATTGAATTGAACGAAAGGAGTTAATCAAATAACTAAATAAAACACTCGAGTAAGTTATTATGTAATTGAATTGAACGAAAGGAGTTAATCAAATAACTAAATAAAACACTCGAGTAAGTTATAATGTAATTGAATTGAACGAAAGGAGTTAATCAAATAACTAAATAAAACACTTGAGTAAGTTATTATGTAATTGAATTGAACGAAGGAGTTAATCAAATAACTAAATAAAACACTCGAGTAAGTTATGATGTAATTGAATTGAACGAAGGAGTTAATCAAATAACTAAATAAAACACTTGAGTAAGTTATTATGTAATTGAATTGAACGAAGGAGTTAATTAAATAACTAAATAAAACACTCGAGTAAGTTTTTATGTAATTGAATTGAACGAAAGGAGTTAATCAAATAACTAAATAAAACACTCGAGTAAGTTATAATGTAATTGAATTGAACGAAAGGAGTTAATCAAATAACTAAATAAAACACTCGAGTAAGTTATTATGTAATTGAATTGAACGAAAGGAGTTAATCAAATAACTAAATAAAACACTCGAGTAAGTTTGATCCGAAATCAGTTGCGAATTCCGAAATTCTACTAAGTACTGATCTCAATCACAACAAGGGAGAAATTCACGGTTTAAGGATTAGTACTAGTTTAATTATGTTGAGCAACGTAGGAAAAGAAGTTAATTAAAAGCTAGTTAGTTTAATTAACGTTTTTGTAATTTTCGGTTTTTGTAAAACCGGAATTATTTTGCGTAGCGTAAGTTGTAATATCCACGAACATGCTCGGGGATGCGAATCACCCTAGGGACGTGTGAAAGGAGGTTCTTAGAGATATTTGTGGAGCTTGTGTTGCAAGCTAAGGGAGGCCATCCACTTGGTGTGGAAAACCGGCCCTCCCCCTTTGCCTCCTTTGAATAAGTCAACAAAACACACAACAACACTATTCCTCTTACATCCTTGTTGGAAATTAGAGATATTAGTTGTTTCTTGCTTTGTTTAATATTTTGAGTACTTAGATCTTTTGGGAAATAATTAGCTTGTAATATATATATGTAATGGTGATCATAAATGAAAGCAGATTTGGATAATTGAAATTTAAGCTTTGTGCTTCAAATTAAAACACGTTGTGTTAAAGATTAAAAACCGAGGTTTTTATTCTATCTTTGAACCGATTTTCTTGGGAGGTCAAACTACGAGAAAGTCAACCTAATTGACATATTCGAGAGTGGAGATTCTCGTTCTTTGTTAATTAAATCCGTAATTGAGGGAGAGAGTGGAGATTCATTTCCTTAGTTGCAAACCGAATTATAAACTTAAGGTGGAGGCTTTTAGTTTATTGTTCAACTATCGTAATCACAATTCTTTTTGAAGTGATTTCGTATCAAGTGGTATCAAGAGCTGAGTTCCGAAATGGACGAGGAAATAGATGATAATGCTAGAAGAGATGCAATGCTAGAAGCTTTAGCTAAGCAAAATGAAGCATTACACGACATGATGGCAAAGATAACCTTAGAATTGTTTAAGAAGAAACCCAATGAGGAAGAAAGGAGTTCTAGGGCTGATGATAGGGGTTTAAAATTGAAGTTCCGGATTTTGATGGAGCTAGTGATCCGGAATTATACATTGAATGGGAACGTTCTTTGGAGCGTTTTTTTGATTACAAAGACACTCCGAATGACAAGAGATACAAGGTTGCTGTTTTGAAGCTAACCAAATATGCATCCATTTGGTTAGAAGGATTGAAGAGGCAAAGAGTGAAAGAGAACAAATCCAAGATTGCTACTTGGGAAAAATTGAAGAAGCAATTGAGGAAACGTTTTGTTCCAACTAACTACAAACAAAATCAGTATGTTAGGTGGTCCACACTCAAGCAAGGCGCCATGCCTATGGAGGAGTACATCAAGGAATTTGAGAAGCTTTCCATTGTTTGTGAAATCGAAGAAATGGAGGAGCAAAAGTTAGGCCGATTCTTAGGAGGCCTAAACGAAGAGGTGCGTGAGAAAGTGGAGGTGTTTCCATACCTCACATTCGATGAAGCTTGCAAAGTGGCTCTCAAAATGGATAGCCAAAAGAAGAAATCAGTAGCAAGTAAGTCTTATTCCAAGCCATTTAGTACTTTCAAAGTTAATCCTAGTACTAGTAATCTTGATAAGAACAAAAAACCTGATTTCACTAGGAAAGACAAGGAGAAAGTCGGAGATGACAAAACCTTAAAAGTGAAATGTTTTAAGTGTCAAGGCTATGGCCATTACCAAGCTAATTGTCCGACTAAAAGAATCATGACCATAAGAGATATAATAGAAATAGACGAGTTGGAAAGACAATCTCTTTTAGCAATGGAACATGATAAAAATGGAAGTGAGGATGAGGAGGACGTGTGCAATCCTGAAATGGAGGGTGAAACCTTAGTGATTAGGAGGTCCTTATACTCAAATGTGGTGGCCGAAAATGAGGAACAAAGGGAGACCATTTTTCATTCGAAATGCCTAGTGAAAAAAAAAACTATGCAATTTGATCATAGATGGTGGAAGTTGTACTAATGTAGCTTCAACTGAACTTGTAGAGAAGTTAGCATTACCTATGACGAAACATCCAATTCCTTATAAACTGAAATGGCTAGATGATGATAGTGAAGTAAGGGTAAAAAATAGAGTTTTAATCACATTCTCAATTGGAAATTATGAAGATGAAATTCTATGTGATGTAATCCCTATGACTGCGTGCCATATACTACTTGGTAGACCGTGGCAATTTGATCGCAAAGTGATGCATGATGGTTTTAAAAATGTGTATAAGGTGAACAAGAATGGCAAAACCAAAACCTTGCTACCATTACCTCCTTCAAAAATCCGAAACACAAAACCAACACCAAAAGAAAACCCGATGTGTAGTGGCGTGTTCTTAGGGAGAAAACGATTCGAGAGGGAGTTGGAGGAAAATCAGTTGGTGTATATTCTGGTTGCCAAGGAGATGAATGAGGGAGTGAACGTTGAGGATCCGCATTTGAGGGAGTTGTTGGAGGAGTTTGGAGATGTGTTCCCTAATGATCTACCAAATGGCCTACCCCCTAAACGTGGAATTGAACATCAAATTGATCTCATTCCCGGAGCACCAATTCCAAATAAGCCTTCCTATAGATGTAATCCCAAAGAGAGTGAGGAATTACAAAGCCAAATCAGTGAGTTGATGGGCAAGGGATACGTGAGGGAGAGCAAGAGCCCGTGTGCCGTTCCGGCTTTGCTTGTGCCAAAAAAAGACGGTTCATGGAGGATGTGTATTGATAGCCGTGCTGTGAATAACATCACCATAAAGTACAGATTTCCCATCCCTAGATTAGATGACATGCTAGATGAGTTGAGTGGATCCAAGTTGTTTTCGAAAATTGATTTGAGAAGTGGATACCACCAAATATGCATGAAGGAGGGAGATGAGTGGAAAACGGCTTTCAAAACAAAGTATGGGTTGTATGAATGGTTGGTTATGCCATTTGGTCTCACAAATGCTCCTAGTACTTTCATGAGATTAATGAATGAGGTACTAAGGCCGTTTTTGGGAAAGTTCGTAGTTGTATATTTGGATGATATTCTTGTTTTCAGTGCTAACAAGGATGATCATTTAAATCATTTGCAACGAGTGTTCGAGGTTTTGAGAGAGCAAAAATTATATGGGAAGCTTGAAAAGTGCACGTTCATGCAACGAGAGCTTGGCTTCCTTGGGTTCATAATTTCGGATGAAGGGGTGAAGGTGGATCCATCCAAAGTTGAAGCAATTTCTTCTTGGCCGGTTCCTACAACTATCACCGAGGTGAGGTCTTTTCATGGTTTAGCTTCGTTTTATAGGAGGTTCCTAAACAATTTCAGCACCTTATTAGCTCCTATAACGGAATGCACTAAACATGGAAAATTTGAATGGAGTGACGCAGCTCAAAAGGCGTTTGAGCTTGTAAAAGAGAGAATGTGTAAAACGCCTATCCTAGCTTTACCTGATTTTGCAAAACCATTTGAAGTTGAGTGTGATGCAAGTGGAACGGGTATTGGGGCTGTTTTGATTCAATGTGGCAAGCCTATTGCGTATTTTAGCGAAAAAATTAAATCAGGCTAAGTTGAATTATTCTACTTATGATAAAGAGTTCTACGCCATGGTTAGATCCCTTAATCATTGGAGTCACTATTTACGACCACAAGCTTTTGTTCTTCATTCCGATCATGAATCACCGAAATATATTCATGGACAACATAAGCTTAGTGCTCGGCATGCTAAATGGGTAGAGTTCTTACAATCGTTCAACTTTGTTGCTAAGTACAAGTCCGGAAAAGCTAACGTGGTAGCCGATGCTTTATCTCGGAGACACGTGTTGCTTAATATGGTGGATTCCAAGGTACTTGGGTTTGAACCGATTAAAGAATTTTATGTTCTTGATGAGGGGACACGAGATCCGTTCGAAGCTACCAAAGATGGTCCAAAAGACCATTATCATCAAATGGAGGGGTTCTTGTTCAAGGGGAACAAACTTTGCGTTCCTAAATGTCCCGTTCGAGACTTGCTAATTAGAGAGGCTCATGGAGGTGGGTTGGCGGGCCATTTTGGCGTGAGCAAGACTATGGAGTTGTTACAAGAACATTTCTCATGGCCTCATATGATCAAAGAGGTACATGCTGTTTTGGCTCGTTGTGGTGTTTGTCAAAGGGCTAAAAGCACGTTCCATAAGGGGTTGTACACTCCTTTACCGACACCGGAGAGACCATGGGAGGATGTTAGTATGGATTTCATTGTGGCTCTTCCTAGGACTCAAAGAGGGAAGGATTCGGTCATGGTGGTGGTGGACCGATTCTCAAAATGGCGCACTTCGTGCCTTGTCATAAAACGGAAGATGCTATTAATGTTTCTTGTTTGTATTTCAGGGAAATTGTTCGCTTGCATGGAGTACCAAGAACTATTGTCTCGGATCGAGATAGTAAGTTTTTGAGTCATTTTTGGAGGTCCCTATGGAGGATGATGGGTACTAAGTTACTGTTTAGTACTTCACATCACCCCCCAAACGGATGGTCAAACTGAAGTGACCAACCGAACTCTAGGCACCTTGTTAAGGGGCTTGGTGAGCAAGACGGGAAAGGATTGGGATGTCAAGTTATGCCATGCGGAGTTTGCCTACAATAGGACTCCAACTTTTGCAACAAAACATTCACCGTTCGAAGTGGTATATGGGGTTAATCCGTATGTCCCTATTGATCTTATTTCGTTGCCTAAAGACTCTTATGTCCACGGAGATGCTAGGCAACAAGCTGAAACAATGGTGAAGGTTCACAAAGAAATACGCACCAACATCGAGAAGGCAAATGAGATGTACAAAAAGAAAGCAAACAAAAGTCGAAAACCGAGGTTGTTTGCTCCTGGAGATTTGGTGTGGATTCACTTGAGGAAGGAGAGGTTTCCAAGTAAAAGAAAGCATAAGCTCATGCCCCGAGCTGAAGGACCTTTCAAGGTTCTTGAACGATATGGAAACAATGCTTACAAAATAGACCTTCCCGGAGACTATGGCGTGGCAGCAACATTCAATGTAGGAGACTTATCCCCCTATTTAGAAGATGAAGATGTGCAAGAATTGAGGACAATTCCTTTTGAAGAAGGAGAGGATGATCCGAAATCGGTTGCGAATTCCGAAATTCTACTAAGTACCGATCTCAATCACAACAAGGGAGAAATTCACGGTTTAAGGATTAGTACTAGTTTAATTATGTTGAGCAACGTAGGAAAAGAAGTTAATTAAAAGCTAGTTAGTTTAATTAACGTTTTTGTAATTTTCGGTTTTTGTAAAACCGGAATTATTTTGCGTAGCGTAAGTTGTAATATCCACGAACATGCTCGGGGATGCGAATCACCCTAGGGACGTGTGAAAGGAGGTTCTTAGAGATATTTGTGGAGCTTGTGTTGCAAGCTAAGGGAGGCCATCCACTTGGTGTGGAAAACCGGCCCTCCCCCTTTGCCTCCTTTGAATAAGTCAACAAAACACACAACAACACTATTCCTCTTACATCCTTGTTGGAAATTAGAGATATTAGTTGTTTCTTGCTTTGTTTAATATTTTGAGTACTTAGATCTTTTGGGAAATAATTAGCTTGTAATATATATATGTAATGGTGATCATAAATGAAAGCAGATTTGGATAATTGAAATTTAAGCTTTGTGCTTCAAATTAAAACACGTTGTGTTAAAGATTAAAAACCGAGGTTTTTATTCTATCTTTGAACCGATTTTCTTGGGAGGTCAAACTACGAGAAAGTCAACCTAATTGACATATTCGAGAGTGGAGATTCTCGTTCTTTGTTAATTAAATCCGTAATTGAGGGAGAGAGTGGAGATTCATTTCCTTAGTTGCAAACCGAATTATAAACTTAAGGTGGAGGCTTTTAGTTTATTGTTCAACTATCGTAATCACAATTCTTTTTGAAGTGATTTCGTATCAGAAGTAGTTAATCAAATAACTAAATAAAACACTCGAGTAAGTTATTATGTAATTGAATTGAACGAAAGGAGTTAATCGAATAACTAAATAAAACACTCTAGTAAGTTATAATGTAATTGAATTGAACGAAAGGAGTTAATCAAATAACTAAATAAAACACTCGAGTAAGTTATAATGTAATTGAATTGAACGAAAGGAGTTAATCAAATAACTAAATAAAACACTTGAGTAAGTTATTATGTAATTGAATTGAACGAAGGAGTTAATCAAATAACTAAATAAAACACTCGAGTAAGTTATTATGTAATTGAATTGAACGAAAGGAGTTAATCAAATAACTAAATAAAACACTCGAGTAAGTTATAATGTAATTGAATTGAACGAAAGGAGTTAATCAAATAACTAAATAAAACACTCGAGTAAGTTATAATGTAATTGAATTGAACGAAAGGAGTTAATCAAATAACTAAATAAAACACTCGAGTAAGTTATAATGTAATTGAATTGAACGAAAGGAGTTAATCAAATAACTAAATAAAACACTCTAGTAAGTTATAATGTAATTGAATTGAACGAAAGGAGTTAATCAAATAACTAAATAAAACACTTGAGTAAGTTATTATGTAATTGAATTGAACGAAGGAGTTAATCAAATAACTAAATAAAACACTCGAGTAAGTTATTATGTAATTGAATTGAACGAAATGAGTTAATCAAATAACTAAATAAAACACTTTGAGTAAGTTATTATGTAATTGAATTGAACGAAAGGAGTTAATCAAATAACTAAATAAAACACTCTAGTAAGTTATGATGTAATTGAATTGAACGAAAGGAGTTAATCAAATAACTAAATAAAACAATCGAGTAAGTTATAATGTAATTGAATTGAACGAAAGGAGTTAATCAAATAACTAAATAAAACACTCGAGTAAGTTATAATGTAATTGAATTGAACGAAAGGAGTTAATCAAATAACTAAATAAAAACACTTGAGTAAGTTATAATGTAATTGAATTGAACGAAGGAGTTAATCAAATAACTAAATAAAACACTCGAGTAAGTTATTATGTAATTGAATTGTTCGAAATGAGTTAATCAAATAACTAAATAAAACATTTGAGTAAGTTATTATGTAATTGAATTGAACGAAAGGAGTTAATCAAATAACTAAATAAAACACTCGAGTAAGTTATAATGTAATTGAATTGAACGAAGGAGTTAATCAAATAACTAAATAAAACACTTGAGTAAGTTATTATGTAATTGAATTGAACGAAAGGAGTTAATCAAATAACTAAATAAAACACTCGAGTAAGTTATAATGTAATTGAATTGAACGAAAGGAGTTAATCAAATAACTAAATAAAACACTCGAGTAAGTTATAATGTAATTGAATTGAACGAAAGAAGTTAATCAAATAACTAAATAAAACACTCGAGTAAGTTATTATGTAATTGAATTGAACGAAAGGAGTTAATCAAATAACTAAATAAAACACTCGAGTAAGTTATTATGTAATTGAATTGTTCAAAAGGAGTTAATCAAATAAGTAAATAAAACATTTGAGTAAGTTTTTATGTAATTGAATTGAACGAAAGGAGTTAATCAAATAACTAAATAAAACACTCGAGTAAGTTATGATGTAATTGAATTGAACGAAGGAGTTAATCAAATAACTAAATAAAACACTTGAGTAAGTTATTATGTAATTGAATTGAACGAAGGAGTTAATCAAATAACTAAATAAAACACTCGAGTAAGTTATGATGTAATTGAATTGAACGAAAGGAGTTAATCAAATAACTAAATAAAACACTCGAGTAAGTTATTATGTAATTGAATTGAACGAATGAGTTAATCAAATAACTAAATAAAACACTCGAGTAAGTTATTATGTAATTGAATTGAACGAAAGGAGTTAATCAAATAACTAAATAAAACACTCGAGTAAGTTATTATGTAATTGAATTGTACGAAAGGAGTTAATCAAATAACTAAATAAAACACTCGAGTAAGTTTTTATGTAATTGAATTGAACGAAAGGAGTTAATCAAATAACTAAATAAAACACTCGAGTAAGTTATTATGTAATTGAATTGTTCGAAATGAGTTAATCAAATAACTAAATAAAACATTTGAGTAAGTTTTTATGTAATTGAATTGAACGAAAAGAGTTAATCAAATAACTAAATAAAACACTCGAGTAAGTTATGATGTAATTGAATTGAACGAAAGGAGTTAATCAAATAACTAAATAAAACACTTGAGTAAGTTATTATGTAATTGAATTGAACGAATGAGTTAATCAAATAACTAAATAAAACACTCGAGTAAGTTATTATGTAATTGAATTGAACAAAAGGAGTTAATCAAATAACTAAATAAAACACTCGAGTAAGTTATGATGTAATTGAATTGAACGAAGGAGTTAATCAAATAACTAAATAAAACACTCGAGTAAGTTATTATGTAATTGAATTGAACGAAAGGAGTTAATCAAATAACTAAATAAAACACTCGAGTAAGTTATTATGTAATTGAATTGTTCGAAATGAGTTAATCAAATAACTAAATAAAACATTTGAGTAAGTTTTTATGTAATTGAATTGAACGAAAAGAGTTAATCAAATAACTAAATAAAACACTCGAGTAAGTTATTATGTAATTGAATTGAACGAAAGGAGTTAATCAAATAACTAAATAAAACACTTGAGTAAGTTATTATGTAATTGAATTGAACGAAGGAGTTAATTAAATAACTAAATAAAACACTCGAGTAAGTTATTATGTAATTGAATTGAACGAAAGGAGTTAATCAAATAACTAAATAAAACACTCGAGTAAGTTATTATGTAATTGAATTGAACGAAAGGAGTTAATCAAATAACTAAATAAAACATTTGAGTAAGTTTTTATGTAATTGAATTGAACGAAAGGAGTTAATCAAATAACTAAATAAAACACTCGAGTAAGTTATGATGTAATTGAATTGAACGAAAGAGTTAATCAAATAACTAAATAAAACACTTGAGTAAGTTATTATGTAATTGAATTGAACGAAAGGAGTTAATCAAATAACTAAATAAAACACTCGAGTAAGTTATTATGTAATTGAATTGAACGAAAGGAGTTAATCAAATAACTAAATAAAACACTCGAGTAAGTTATAATGTAATTGAATTGAACGAAAGGAGTTAATCAAATAACTAAATAAAACACTCGAGTAAGTTATTATGTAATTGAATTGAACGAAAGGAGTTAATCAAATAACTAAATAAAACACTCGAGTAAGTTATTATGTAATTGAATTGTTCGAAATGAGTTAATCAAATAACTAAATAAAACACTCGAGTAAGTTATTATGTAATTGAATTGAACGAAAGGAGTTAATCAAATAACTAAATAAAACACTCGAGTAAGTTATTATGTAATTGAATTGAACGAAAGGAGTTAATCAAATAAGTAAATAAAACACTCGAGTAAGTTATAATGTAATTGAATTGAACGAAAAGGAGTTAATCAAATAACTAAATAAAACACTCGAGTAAGTTATTATGTAATTGAATTGAACGAAAGGAGTTAATCAAATAACTAAATAAAACACTCGAGTAAGTTATTATGTAATTGAATTGAACGAAAGGAGTTAATCAAATAACTAAAAAAAAATTATGTAATGAATTAACAAATAACTAAATAAAACACTCGAGTAAGTTATTATGTAATTGAATTGAACGAAAGGAGTTAATCAAATAACTAAATAAAACACTCGAGTAAGTTATTATGTAATTGAATTGAACGAAAGGAGTTAATCAAATAACTAAATAAAACACTCGAGTAAGTTATTATGTAATTGAATTGAACGAAAGGAGTTAATCAAATAACTAAATAAAACACTCGAGTAAGTTATAATGTAATTGAATTGAACGAAAGGAGTTAATCAAATAACTAAATAAAACACTCGAGTAAGTTATTATGTAATTGAATTGAACGAAAGGAGTTAATCAAATAACTAAATAAAACACTCGAGTAAGTTATTATGTAATTGAATTGAACGAAAGGAGTTAATCAAATAACTAAATAAAACACTCGAGTAAGTTATTATGTAATTGAATTGAACGAAAGGAGTTAATCAAATAACTAAATAAAACACTCGAGTAAGTTATTATGTAATTGAATTGAACGAAAGGAGTTAATCAAATAACTAAATAAAACACTCGAGTAAGTTATTATGTAATTGAATTGAACGAAAGGAGTTAATCAAATAACTAAATAAAACACTCGAGTAAGTTATTATGTAATTGAATTGAACGAAAGGAGTTAATCAAATAACTAAATAAAACACTCGAGTAAGTTATTATGTAATTGAATTGAACGAAAGGAGTTAATCAAATAACTAAATAAAACACTTGAGTAAGTTATTATGTAATTGAATTGAACGAAAAGAGTTAATCAAATAACTAAATAAAACACTCGAGTAAGTTATTATGTAATTGAATTGAACGAAAGGAGTTAATCAAATAACTAAATAAAACACTCGAGTAAGTTATTATGTAATTGAATTGAACGAAAGGAGTTAATCAAATAACTAAATAAAACACTCGAGTAAGTTATTATGTAATTGAATTGAACGAAAGGAGTTAATCAAATAACTAAATAAAACACTCGAGTAAGTTATTATGTAATTGAATTGAACGAAAGGAGTTAATCAAATAACTAAATAAAACACTCGAGTAAGTTATTATGTAATTGAATTGAACGAAAGGAGTTAATCAAATAACTAAATAAAACACTCGAGTAAGTTATTATGTAATTGAATTGAACGAAAGGAGTTAATCAAATAACTAAATAAAACACTCGAGTAAGTTATTATGTAATTGAATTGAACGAAAGGAGTTAATCAAATAACTAAATAAAACACTCGAGTAAGTTATTATGTAATTGAATTGAACGAAAGGAGTTAATCAAATAACTAAATAAAACACTCGAGTAAGTTATTATGTAATTGAATTGAACGAAAGGAGTTAATCAAATAACTAAATAAAACACTCGAGTAAGTTATTATGTAATTGAATTGAACGAAAGGAGTTAATCAAATAACTAAATAAAACACTCGAGTAAGTTATTATGTAATTGAATTGAACGAAAAGGAGTTAATCAAATAACTAAATAAAACACTTGAGTAAGTTATTATGTAATTGAATTGAACGAAAGGAGTTAATCAAATAACTAAATAAAACACTCGAGTAAGTTATTATGTAATTGAATTGAACGAAAGGAGTTAATCAAATAACTAAATAAAACACTCGAGTAAGTTATTATGTAATTGAATTGAACGAAAGGAGTTAATCAAATAACTAAATAAAACACTCGAGTAAGTTATTATGTAATTGAATTGAACGAAAGGAGTTAATCAAATAACTAAATAAAACACTCGAGTAAGTTATTATGTAATTGAATTGAACGAAAGGAGTTAATCAAATAACTAAATAAAACACTCGAGTAAGTTATTATGTAATTGAATTGAACGAAAGGAGTTAATCAAATAACTAAATAAAACACTCGAGTAAGTTATTATGTAATTGAATTGAACGAAAGGAGTTAATCAAATAACTAAATAAAACACTTGAGTAAGTTATTATGTAATTGAATTGAACGAAAGGAGTTAATCAAATAACTAAATAAAACACTCGAGTAAGTTATTATGTAATTGAATTGAACGAAAGGAGTTAATCAAATAACTAAATAAAACACTCGAGTAAGTTATTATGTAATTGAATTGAACGAAAGGAGTTAATCAAATAACTAAATAAAACACTCGAGTAAGTTATTATGTAATTGAATTGAACGAAAGGAGTTAATCAAATAACTAAATAAAACACTCGAGTAAGTTATTATGTAATTGAATTGAACGAAAGGAGTTAATCAAATAACTAAATAAAACACTCGAGTAAGTTATTATGTAATTGAATTGAACGAAAGGAGTTAATCAAATAACTAAATAAAACACTCGAGTAAGTTATTATGTAATTGAATTGAACGAAAGGAGTTAATCAAATAACTAAATAAAACACTCGAGTAAGTTATTATGTAATTGAATTGAACGAAAGGAGTTAATCAAATAACTAAATAAAACACTCGAGTAAGTTATTATGTAATTGAATTGAACGAAAGGAGTTAATCAAATAACTAAATAAAACACTCGAGTAAGTTATTATGTAATTGAATTGAACGAAAGGAGTTAATCAAATAACTAAATAAAACACTTGAGTAAGTTATTATGTAATTGAATTGAACGAAAGGAGTTAATCAAATAACTAAATAAAACACTCGAGTAAGTTATGATGTAATTGAATTGAACGAAAGGAGTTAATCAAATAACTAAATAAAACACTTGAGTAAGTTATTATTTAATTGAATTGAATGAAGGAGTTAATTAAATAACTAAATAAAACACTCGAGTAAGTTATTATATAATTGAATTGAACGAAAGGAGTTAATCAAATAACTAAATAAAACACTCGAGTAAGTTATAATGTAATTGAATTGAACGAAAGGAAGTTAATCAAATAACTAAATAAAACACTCGAGTAAGTTATTATGTAATTGAATTGAACGAAAGGAGTTAATCAAATAACTAAATAAAACACTCGAGTAAGTTATTATGTAATTGAATTGTTCGAAATGAGTTAATCAAATAACTAAATAAAACATTTGAGTAAGTTTTTATGTAATTGAATTGAACGAAAAGAGTTAATCAAATAACTAAATAAAAACACTCGAGTAAGTTATGATGTAATTGAATTGAACGAAAGGAGTTAATCAAATAACTAAATAAAACACTCTGAGTAAGTTACTATGTAATTGAATTGAATGAAGGAGTTAATTAAATAACTAAATAAAACACTCGAGTAAGTTTTTATGTAATTGAATTGAACGAAAGGAGTTAATCAAATAACTAAATAAAACACTCGAGTAAGTTATAATGTAATTGAATTGAACGAAGGAAGTTAATCAAATAACTAAATAAAACACTCGAGTAAGTTATTATGTAATTAAATTGAACGATAGGAGTTAATCAAATAACTAAATAAAACACTCGAGTAAGTTATTATGTAATTGAATTGTTCAAAATGAGTTAATCAAATAACTAAATAAAACATTTGAGTAAGTTTTTATGTAATTGAATTGAACGAAAGGAGTTAATCAAATAACTAAATAAAACACTCGAGTAAGTTATTATGTAATTGAATTGAACGAAAGGAGTTAATCAAAAAACTAAATAAAACACTGGAGTAAGTTATTATGTAATTGAATTGAACGAAAGGAGTTAATCAAATAACTAAATAAAACACTCGAGTAAGTTATTATGTAATTGAATTGAACGAAAAGGAGTTAATCAAATAACTAAATAAAACACTCGAGTAAGTTATTATGTAATTGAATTGAACGAAAGGAGTTAATCAAATAACTAAATAAAACACTCGAGTAAGTTTTTATGTAATTGAATTGAACGAAAAGAGTTAATCAAATAACTAAATAAAACACTCGAGTAAGTTATAATGTAATTGAATTGAACGAAAGGAGTTAATCAAATAACTAAATAAAACACTCGAGTAAGTTATTATGTAATTGAATTGAACGAAAGGGAGTTAATCAAATAACTAAATAAAACACTCGAGTAAGTTATTATGTAATTGAATTGAACGAAAGGAGTTAATCAAATAACTAAATAAAACACTTCGAGTAAGTTATTATGTAATTGAATTGAACGAAAAGAGTTAATCAAATAACTAAATAAAACACTCGAGTAAGTTATTATGTAATTGAATTGAACGAAAGGAGTTAATCAAATAACTAAATAAAACACTCGAGTAAGTTATTATGTAATTGAATTGAACCGAAAGGAGTTAATCAAATAACTAAATAAAACACTCGAGTAAGTTATTATGTAATTGAATTGAACGAAAGGAGTTAATCAAATAACTAAATAAAACACTCGAGTAAGTTATTATGTAATTGAATTGAACGAAAGGAGTTAATCAAATAACTAAATAAAACACTCGAGTAAGTTATTATGTAATTGAATTGAACGAAAGGAGTTAATCAAATAACTAAATAAAACACTCGAGTAAGTTATTATGTAATTGAATTCGAACAAAGGAGTTAATCAAATAACTAAATAAAACACTTGAGTAAGTTATAAGTAATTGAATTGAACGAAAGGAGGTTAATCAAATAACTAAATAAAACACTCGAGTAAGTTATAATGTAATTGAATTGAACGAAAGGAGTTAATCAAATAACTAAATAAAACACTCGAGTAAGTTATTATGTAATTGAATTGAACGAAAGGAGTTAATCAAATAACTAAATAAAACACTCGAGTAAGTTATTATGTAATTGAATTGAACGAAAGGAGTTAATCAAATAACTAAATAAAACACTCGAGTAAGTTATTATGTAATTGAATTGAACGAAAGAGTTAATCAAATAACTAAATAAAACACTCGAGTAAGTTATTATGTAATTGAATTGAACGAAAAGAGTTAATCAAATAACTAAATAAAACACCTAGAGTAATTATAGTAATTGAATTGAACGAAAGGAGTTAATCAAATAACTAAATAAAACACTCGAGTAAGTTATTATGTAATTGAATTGAACGAAAGAGTTAATCAAATAACTAAATAAAACACTCGAGTAAGTTATTATGTAATTGAATTGAACGAAAGGAGTTAATCAAATAACTAAATAAAACACTCGAGTAAGTTATTATGTAATTGAATTGAACGAAAGGAGTTAATCAAATAACTAAATAAAACACTTGAGTAAGTTATTATGTAATTGAATTGAACGAAAGGAGTTAATCAAATAACTAAATAAAACACTCGAGTAAGTTTTTATGTAATTGAATTGAACGAAAGGAGTTAATCAAATAACTAAATAAAACACTCGAGTAAGTTATAATGTAATTGAATTGAACGAAAGGAGTTAATCAAATAACTAAATAAAACACTCGAGTAAGTTATTATGTAATTGAATTGAACGAAGGAGTTAATCAAATAACTAAATAAAACACTCGAGTAAGTTATTATGTAATTGAATTGAACGAAAGGAGTTAATCAAATAACTAAATAAAACACTCGAGTAAGTTATTATGTAATTGAATTGAACGAAAGGAGTTAATCAAATAACTAAATAAAACACTTGAGTAAGTTATTATGTAATTGAATTGAACGAAGGAGTTAATCAAATAACTAAATAAAACACTCGAGTAAGTTATTATGTAATTGAATTGTTCGAAATGAGTTAATCAAATAACTAAATAAAACATTTGAGTAAGTTTTTATGTAATTGAATTGAACGAAAGGAGTTAATCAAATAACTAAATAAAACACTCTAGTAAGTTATGATGTAATTGAATTGAACGAAGGAGTTAATCAAATAACTAAATAAAACACTCGAGTAAGTTATAATGTAATTGAATTGAACAAAAGGAGTTAAACAAATAACTAAATAAAACACTCTAGTAAGTTATAATGTAATTGAATTGAACGAAGGAGTTAATCAAATAACTAAATAAAAACACTTGACTAAGTTATTATGTAATTGAATGGAACGAAGTAGTTAATCAAATAACTAAATAAAACACTCGAGAAAGTTATTATGTAATTGAATTGTTCGAAATGAGTTAATCAAATAACTAAATAAAACATTTGAGTAAGTTTTTATGTAATTGAATTGAACGAAAGGAGTTAATCAAATAACTAAATAAAACACTCGAGTAAGTTATGATGTAATTGAATTGAACGAAGGAGTTAATAAAATAACTAAATAGAACACTTGAGTAAGTTATTATGTAATTGAATTGAACGAAGGAGTTAATTAAATAACTAAATAAAACACTCGAGTAAGTTTTTATGTAATTGAATTGAACGAAAGGAGTTAATCAAATAACTAAATAAAACACTCGAGTAAGTTATAATGTAATTGAATTGAACGAAGGAAGTTAATCAAATAACTAAATAAAACACTCGAGTAAGTTATTATATAATTGAATTGAACGAAAGGAGTTAATCAAATAAATAAATAAAACACTCGAGTAAGTTATTATGTAATTGAATTGTTCGAAATGAGTTAATCAAATAACTAAATAAAACATTTGAGTAAGTTTTTATGTAATTGAATTGAACGAAAGGAGTTAATCAAATAACTAAATAAAACACTCGAGTAAGTTATGATGTAATTGAATTGAACGAAGGAGTTAATCAAATAACTAAATAAAACACTTGAGTAAGTTATTATGTAATTGAATTGAACGAAAGGAGTTAATCAAATAACTAAATAAAACACTCGAGTAAGTTATTATGTAATTGAATTGAACGAAAGGAGTTAATCAAATAACTAAATAAAACACTCGAGTAAGTTATTATGTAATTGAATTGAACGAAAGGAGTTAATCAAATAACTAAATAAAACACTCGAGTAAGTTATTATGTAATTGAATTGAACGAAAAGAAGTTAATCAAATAACTAAATAAAACACTCGAGTAAGTTATTATGTAATTGAATTGAACGAAAGGAGTTAATCAAATAACTAAATAAAACACTCGAGTAAGTTATTATGTAATTGAATTGAACGAAAGGAGTTAATCAAATAACTAAATAAAACACTCGAGTAAGTTATTATGTAATTGAATTGAACGAAAGGAGTTAATCAAATAACTAAATAAAACACTCGAGTAAGTTATTATGTAATTGAATTGAACGAAAGGAGTTAATCAAATAACTAAATAAAACACTCGAGTAAGTTATTAATGTAATTGAATTGAACGAAAGGAGTTAATCAAATAACTAAATAAAACACTCGAGTAAGTTATTATGTAATTGAATTGAACGAAAGGAGTTAATCAAATAACTAAATAAAACACTCGAGTAAGTTATTATGTAATTGAATTGAACGAAAGGAGTTAATCAAATAACTAAATAAAACACTCGAGTAAGTTATTATGTAATTGAATTGAACGAAAGGAGTTAATCAAATAACTAAATAAAACACTCGAGTAAGTTATTATGTAATTGAATTGAACGAAAGGAGTTAATCAAATAACTAAATAAAACACTTGAGTAAGTTATTATGTAATTGAATTGAACGAAAGGAGTTAATCAAATAACTAAATAAAACACTCGAGTAAGTTATTATGTAATTGAATTGAACGAAAGGAGTTAATCAAATAACTAAATAAAACACTCGAGTAAGTTATTATGTAATTGAATTGAACGAAAGGAGTTAATCAAATAACTAAATAAAACACTCGAGTAAGTTATTATGTAATTGAATTGAACGAAAGGAGTTAATCAAATAACTAAATAAAACACTCGAGTAAGTTATTATGTAATTGAATTGAACGAAAGGAGTTAATCAAATAACTAAATAAAACACTCGAGTAAGTTATTATGTAATTGAATTGAACGAAAGGAGTTAATCAAATAACTAAATAAAACACTCGAGTAAGTTATTATGTAATTGAATTGAACGAAAGGAGTTAATCAAATAACTAAATAAAACACTCGAGTAAGTTATTATGTAATTGAATTGAACGAAAGGAGTTAATCAAATAACTAAATAAAACACTTGAGTAAGTTATTATGTAATTGAATTGAACGAAGGAGTTAATCAAATAACTAAATAAAACACTCGAGTAAGTTATTATGTAATTGAATTGAACGAAAGGAGTTAATCAAATAACTAAATAAAACACTCGAGTAAGTTATAATGTAATTGAATTGAACGAAGGAGTTAATCAAATAACTAAATAAAACACTCGAGTAAGTTATTATGTAATTGAATTGAACGAAAGGAGTTAATCAAATAACTAAATAAAACACTCGAGTAAGTTATTATGTAATTGAATTGAACGAAAGGAGTTAATCAAATAACTAAATAAAACACTTGAGTAAGTTTTTATGTAATTGAATTGAACGAAAGGAGTTAATCAAATAACTAAATAAAACACTCGAGTAAGTTATAATGTAATTGAATTGAACGAAAGGAGTTAATCAAATAACTAAATAAAACACTTGAGTAAGTTATTATGTAATTGAATTGAACGAAGGAGTTAATTAAATAACTAAATAAAACACTCGAGTAAGTTATGATGTAATTGAATTGAACGAAGGAGTTAATAAAATAACTAAATAGAACACTTGAGTAAGTTATTATGTAATTGAATTGAACGAAGGAGTTAATTAAATAACTAAATAAAACACTCGAGTAAGTTTTTATGTAATTGAATTGAACGAAAGGAGTTAATCAAATAACTAAATAAAACACTCGAGTAAGTTATAATGTAATTGAATTGAACGAAAGAAGTTAATCAAATAACTAAATAAAACACTCGAGTAAGTTATTATATAATTGAATTGAACGAAAGGAGTTAATCAAATAACTAAATAAAACACTCGAGTAAGTTATTATGTAATTGAATTGTTCGAAATGAGTTAATCAAATAACTAAATAAAACATTTGAGTAAGTTTTTATGTAATTGAATTGAACGAAAAGAGTTAATCAAATAACTAAAAAAAACACTCGAGTAAGTTATGATGTAATTGAATTGAACGAAAGAGTTAATCAAATAACTAAATAAAACACGTGAGTAAGTTATTATGTAATTGAATTGAACGAAGGAGTTAATTAAATAACTAAATAAAACACTCGAGTAAGTTTTTATGTAATTGAATTGAACGAAAGGAGTTAATCAAATAACTAAATAAAACACTCGAGTAAGTTATAATGTAATTGAATTGAACGAAAGGAAGTTAATCAAATAACTAAATAAAACACTCGAGTAAGTTATTATGTAATTGAATTGAACGAAAGGAGTTAATCAAATAACTAAATAAAACACTCGAGTAAGTTATTATGTAATTGAATTGTTCGAAATGAGTTAATCAAATAACTAAATAAAACACTTGAGTAAGTTTTTATGTAATTGAATTGAACGAAAAGAGTTAATCAAATAACTAAAAAAAACACTCGAGTAAGTTATGATGTAATTGAATTGAACGAAAGAGTTAATCAAATAACTAAATAAAACACGTGAGTAAGTTATTATGTAATTGAATTGAACGAAGGAGTTAATTAAATAACTAAATAAAACACTCGAGTAAGTTATTATGTAATTGAATTGAACGAAAGGAGTTAATCAAATAACTAAATAAAACACTCGAGTAAGTTATTATGTAATTGAATTGAACGAAGGAGTTAATCAAATAACTAAATAAAACACTTGAGTAAGTTTTTATGTAATTGAATTGAACGAAAAGAGTTAATCAAATAACTAAATAAAACACTCGAGTAAGTTATGATGTAATTGAATTGAACGAAGGAGTTAATCAAATAACTAAATAAAACACTTGAGTAAGTTATTATGTAATTGAATTGAACGAAGGAGTTAATTAAATAACTAAATAAAACACTCGAGTAAGTTTTTATGTAATTGAATTGAACGAAAGGAGTTAATCAAATAACTAAATAAAACACTCGAGTAAGTTATAATGTAATTGAATTGAACGAAAGAAGTTAATCAAATAACTAAATAAAACACTCGAGTAAGTTATTATATAATTGAATTGAACGAAAGGAGTTAATCAAATAAATAAATAAAACAGTCGAGTAAGTTATTATGTAATTGAATTATTCGAAATGAGTTAATCAAATAACTAAATAAAACATTTGAGTAAGTGATGTATGCTCGTACATACAAGTAGGAACATACAAAAGAAGAGATAGAAACAAGCTAAGGAAGAAACCGAAGCTTCCCTAAACTTGGGCGTGTATTCTAGCTTAAAAGAGATACAGAAACACCACTCAATGAAATTAGAACTTCCTAAGATCACAAATTAACGTGCCAATGTTAATTAAGCAAAGGACGAATTTCTTATAAGTTTCCAATCCAAGAAACGCCAAAGAAAAACAAGGGTTAATACACACATGTATTTTTGGTCATAAAACTTGATGCCTTTCTCATTGATGTCAATGGTATTTATACAAGTCTTACAAGCCATTTTCTGATTTTTGACATAATTAAAGTTACGAAAAATAAACTACATTAACTAAGCCATGATCTCCATTAAGCCATGTAAGAAGAACGTGGAGGAAAACGTGCACTAGCTTGCCGTTTTAGTTGCTTCCACTTGCTTCCACTAACTCACTCCTTGCTTGCACTTCCCTTGGATGTAGGCACGCACCAAAATGAGGAATATGCTTCTTAACTATCAGCATCTCTTTGGGATCCAAGGCCACGAAAATAGGAACAAATATCTTCCAAGGTGTGGCTGCTCTTAAGCTTTGAATGTGGCGCCTTTGAACTAGGAAGTGGTTCCTATATTAAAGGCACGCCTCCCTTGCTTGTGGCTGAACGTGCAACAACTTCCAGCATTCAAATGTGTTATTACATGACTCAACTAACAACAATTTGTCCTAAATAGATCATCCGAAAATATCAAAAGAAACGAAGACTCCAACTATACTAGGACTCTTGTAATACGAACAAATGAAGACTCCATACTTACTAGGACTTTGTACAAATCGACAATCACAAAAGGAAACTAATGAACATGACTAATCAAGGACTCAACAATGAACATAGAAGGAACCAAAGAAGATAGAACCTCACGCATTGTCAAAGCTACCATATGAATCAGTTTCGGATCATGTGTAGATGGACCTCCATCAGTAAGTTTTTATGTAATTGAATTGAACGAAAAGAGTTAATCAAATAACTAAAAAAAATACTCGAGTAAGTTATGATGTAATTGAATTGAACGAAAGAGTTAATCAAATAACTAAATAAAACACGTGAGTAAGTTATTATGTAATTGAATTGAATGAAGGAGTTAATCGAATAACTAAATAAAACACTCTAGTAAGTTATGATGTAATTGAATTGAACGAAGGTGTTAATCAAATAACTAAATAAAACACTCGAGTAAGTTATAATGTAATTGAATTGAACAAAAGGAGTTAAACGAATAACTAAATAAAACACTCTAGTAAGTTATAATGTAATTGAATTGAACGAAGGAGTTAATCAAATAACTAAATAAAACACTCGAGTAAGTTATAATGTAATTGAATTGAACAAAAGGAGTTAAACGAATAACTAAATAAAACACTCTAGTAAGTTATAATGTAATTGAATTGAACGAAGGAGTTAATCAAATAACTAAATAAAAACACTTGACTAAGTTATTATGTAATTGAATGGAACGAAGTAGTTAATCAAATAACTAAATAAAACACTCGAGAAAGTTATTATGTAATTGAATTGTTCGAAATGAGTTAATCAAATAACTAAATAAAACATTTGAGTAACTTTTTATGTAACTGAATTGAACGAAAGGAGTTAATCAAATAACTAAATAAAACACTCTAGTAAGTTATGATGTAATTGAATTGAACGAAGGAGTTAATCAAATAACTAAATAAAACACTCGAGTAAGTTATAATGTAATTGAATTGAACAAAAGGAGTTAAACGAATAACTAAATAAAACACTCTAGTAAGTTATAATGTAATTGAATTGAACGAAGGAGTTAATCAAATAACTAAATAAAAACACTTGAGTAAGTTATTATGTAATTGAATTGAACGAAAGGAGTTAATCAAATAACTAAATAAAACACTCGAGTAAGTTATTATGTAATTGAATTGTTCGAAATGAGTTAATCAAATAACTAAATAAAACATTTGAGTAAGTTTTTATGTAACTGAATTGAACGAAAGGAGTTAATCAAATAATTAAATAAAACACTCGAGTGAGTTATGATGTAATTGAATTGAACGAAGGAGTTAATAAAATAACTAAATAAAACACTTGAGTAAGTTATTATGTAATTGAATTGAACGAAGGAGTTAATTAAATAACTAAATAAAACACTCGAGTAAGTTTTTATGTAATTGAATTGAACGAAAGGAGTTAATCAAATAACTAAATAAAACACTCGAGTAAGTTATAATGTAATTGAATTGAACGAAGGAAGTTAATCAAATAACTAAATAAAACACTCGAGTAAGTTATTATGTAATTGAATTGAACGAAAGGAGTTAATCAAATAAATAAATAAAACACTCGAGTAAGTTATTATGTAATTGAATTGTTCGAAATGAGTTAATCAAATAACTAAATAAAACACTTGAGTAAGTTTTTATGTAATTGAATTGAACGAAAGGAGTTAATCAAATAACTAAATAAAACACTCGAGTAAGTTATGATGTAATTGAATTGAACGAAGGAGTTAATCAAATAACTAAATAAAACACTTGAGTAAGTTATTATGTAATTGAATTGAACGAAGGAGTTAATTAAATAACTAAATAAAACACTCGAGTAAGTTATGATGTAATTGAATTGAACGAAAGGAGTTAATCAAATAACTAAATAAAACACTTGAGTAAGTTATTATGTAATTGAATTGAACGAAGGAGTTAATTAAATAACTAAATAAAACACTCGAGTAAGTTTTTATGTAATTGAATTGAACGAAAGGAGTTAATCAAATAACTAAATAAAACACTCGAGTAAGTTATGATGTAATTGAATTGAACGAAAGAGTTAATCAAATAACTAAATAAAACACGTGAGTAAGTTATTATGTAATTGAATTGAACGAAAGGAGTTAATCAAATAACTAAATAAAACACTCGAGTAAGTTATGATGTAATTGAATTGAACGAAGGAGTTAATCAAATAACTAAATAAAACACTCGAGTAAGTTATAATGTAATTGAATTGAACGAAAGGAGTTAATCAAATAACTAAATAAAACACTCGAGTAAGTTATTATGTAATTGAATTGAACGAAAGGAGTTAATCAAATAACTAAATAAAACACTCGAGTAAGTTATTATGTAATTGAATTGAACAAAAGGAGTTAAACGAATAACTAAATAAAACACTCTAGTAAGTTATAATGTAATTGAATTGAACGAAAGGAGTTAATAAAATAACTAAATAAAAACACTTGAGTAAGTTATTATGTAATTGAATTGAACGAAAGGAGTTAATCAAATAACTAAATAAAACACTCGAGTAAGTTATTATGTAATTGAATTGAACGAAATGAGTTAATCAAATAACTAAATAAAACATTTGAGTAAGTTATTATGTAATTGAATTGAACGAAAGGAGTTAATCAAATAACTAAATAAAACACTCGAGTAAGTTATTATGTAATTGAATTGAACGAAGGAGTTAATCAAATAACTAAATAAAACACTCGAGTAAGTTATTATGTAATTGAATTGAACGAAAGGAGTTAATCAAATAACTAAATAAAACACTCTAGTAAGTTATAATGTAATTGAATTGAACGAAAGGAGTTAATCAAATAACTAAATAAAAACACTTGAGTAAGTTATTATGTAATTGAATTGAACGAAAGGAGTTAATCAAATAACTAAATAAAACACTCGAGTAAGTTATTATGTAATTGAATTGTTCGAAATGAGTTAATCAAATAACTAAATAAAACATTTGAGTAAGTTTTTATGTAATTGAATTGAACGAAAAGAGTTAATCAAATAACTAAATAAAACACTCGAGTAAGTTATGATGTAATTGAATTGAACGAAAGGAGTTAATCAAATAACTAAATAAAACACTTGAGTAAGTTATTATGTAATTGAATTGAACGAAGGAGTTAATTAAATAACTAAATAAAACACTCGAGTAAGTTTTTATGTAATTGAATTGAACGAAAGGAGTTAATCAAATAACTAAATAAAACACTCGAGTAAGTTATAATGTAATTGAATTGAACGAAAGAAGTTAATCAAATAACTAAATAAAACACTCGAGTAAGTTATTATGTAATTGAATTGAACGAAAGGAGTTAATCAAATAACTAAATAAAACACTCGAGTAAGTTATTATATAATTGAATTGAACGAAAGGAGTTAATCAAATAACTAAATAAAACACTTGAGTAAGTTTTTAT
This sequence comes from Beta lomatogona, assembly GCA_947646795.1. NCBI lineage: Eukaryota > Viridiplantae > Streptophyta > Magnoliopsida > Caryophyllales > Amaranthaceae > Beta > Beta lomatogona. Next base: position 51,104 of record CANSNZ010000075.1, on the reverse strand, counting down.
GTAATTGAATTGAACGAAAGGAGTTAATCAAATAACTAAATAAAACACTCGAGTAAGTTATTATGTAATTGAATTGAACGAAAGGAGTTAATCAAATAACTAAATAAAACACTTGAGTAATTTATTATGTAATTGAATTGAACGAAAGGAGTTAATCAAATAACTAAATAAAACACTCGAGTAAGTTATAATGTAATTGAATTGAACGAAAGGAGTTAATCAAATAACTAAATAAAACACTTGAGTAAGTTATTATGTAATTGAATTGAACGAAGGAGTTAATTAAATAACTAAATAAAACACTCGAGTAAGTTTTTATGTAATTGAATTGAACGAAAGGAGTTAATCAAATAACTAAATAAAACACTCGAGTAAGTTATTATGTAATTGAATTGAACGAAAGGAGTTAATCAAATAACTAAATAAAACACTCGAGTAAGTTATTATGTAATTGAATTGAACGAAAAGGAGTTAATCAAATAACTAAATAAAACACTCGAGTAAGTTATTATGTAATTGAATTGTTCGAAATGAGTTAATCAAATAACTAAATAAAACATTTGAGTAAGTTTTTATGTAATTGAATTGAACGAAAAGAGTTAATCAAATAACTAAATAAAACACTCGAGTAAGTTATGATGTAATTGAATTGAACGAAGGAGTTAATCAAATAACTAAATAAAACACGTTGAGTAAGTTATTATGTAATTGAATTGAACGAAGGAGTTAATTAAATAACTAAATAAAACACTCGAGTAAGTTTTTATGTAATTGAATTGAACGAAAGGAGTTAATCAAATAACTAAATAAAACACTCGAGTAAGTTATAATGTAATTGAATTGAACGAAAGAAGTTAATCAAATAACTAAATAAAACACTCGAGTAAGTTATTATATAATTGAATTGAACGAAAGGAGTTAATCAAATAACTAAATAAAACACTCGAGTAAGTTATTATGTAATTGAATTGTTCGAAATGAGTTAATCAAATAACTAAATAAAACATTTGAGTAAGTTTTTATGTAATTGAATTGAACGAAAAGAGTTAATCAAATAACTAAAAAAAACACTCGAGTAAGTTATGATGTAATTGAATTGAACGAAAGAGTTAATCAAATAACTAAATAAAACACGTGAGTAAGTTATTATGTAATTGAATTGAATGAAGGAGTTAATTAAATAACTAAATAAAACACTCGAGTAAGTTATTATGTAATTGAATTGAACGAAAGGAGTTAATCAAATAACTAAATAAAACACTCGAGTAAGTTATTATGTAATTGAATTGAACGAAATGAGTTAATCAAATAACTAAATAAAACATTTGAGTAAGTTTTTATGTAATTGAATTGAACGAAAAGAGTTAATCAAATAACTAAAAAAAACACTCGAGTAAGTTATGATGTAATTGAATTGAACGAAAGGAGTTAATCAAATAACTAAATAAAACACTTGAGTAAGTTATTATGTAATTGAATTGAACGAAGGAGTTAATTAAATAACTAAATAAAACACTCGAGTAAGTTTTTATGTAATTGAATTGAACGAAAGGAGTTAATCAAATAACTAAATAAAACACTCGAGTAAGTTATAATGTAATTGAATTGAACGAAGGAAGTTAATCAAATAACTAAATAAAACACTCGAGTAAGTTATTATATAATTGAATTGAACGAAAGGAGTTAATCAAATAACTAAATAAAACACTCGAGTAAGTTATTATGTAATTGAATTGTTCGAAATGAGTTAATCAAATAACTAAATAAAACATTTGAGTAAGTGATACATATTGACTTAGATAACAAGAGCATTCGAAATTACAAAGAACAAAGGATAGGATAATTGTATCAAACCGGTTCGAATGAACGAACAACCACCACGTCCACAATCCAATATACCACCAATCAAGACTAAACTATAACAATGAGCTTCTAGTTTAAGTCTACTTTGAGTCTTAATCACTAATTCAACGTTTAGATGATCAAAATTACAAAGATTTAAGAATTGGTCGAAACTCGACCAAGAGTTACACTAGGCGCACAGCTTAGTAAACTTAGCATAAAAGCTTCAATATCCACTGGAATGATCTCCTTCCAAAAACATTACACACTAAACATATATGGCTACAACATGTCCAAAAATCAGCCTTTTTGGACGTCATTTGCTGACCTAACCAAAGCAGTAAAGTAAGAGCAGCAGAAAAGGAAACTGCTTCTGCACCACTCCTAATCATTAGCTAATCTACCCTATAGGACATTGGAGAACTTAAAAATAGCCTATAGGAAATTAAAATACATATCTTAAACAAAATATCTTCACAATTTCGAGGCATTTGCAGAAGGAAAAGACCCTGCCCAGAACTAAACAAAAGTCGGCTGTTGGGACGTGTGAGCTCCGGTTTTAGCATGCTTCACCATGAAGCTCTCCTTTCTCATTTGTTGTTGCTTCCAAGCCCATGTGAAGATCATGTGGCCTTACTACACATCCATGAGGTCATCTTCAAGCATGAGGTGGCCTTGAATTTTCAGAACTAAGCAACCTTAAAGCTCTTACAAAAACCGGATGATTAGGAACAAAAATCAGCTTTGTCCTAATCAAGATTAACTTAACTAATTACCCTAATTAAGCTAATTAATCACCAACTAAACTTGATTAACAATACTTAATGATGATTAGAGTATCATTAGTACTAATTAATCTTGTTTAAGGAAGATTAAGAAAAGATTAGCCTAATCAAGATGCTTAAGAAGTGTTTTCGGAAAAACCGAGCTAGTTAAGCTTATGAACTGAACTTCTTTCACCATATGCTCCTGAATTTCTTGTTGAACTAGAAGACCTTGGTTCATAGTAGATGCTCCTGCATCATTCTCTCCCGGTTCGAAAAGGTCTTCTTGTATTTCAGATTCATCTGCAATATAAGGAGCTAAATCACCAACATTGAATGTTGCAGATATGTTTCCCATTTCATCTGGCAGTTCAATCTTGTAGGCATTGTTGTTGATCTTCTCGAGTATTTTGAAAGGACCGTCACTTCTAGGCATTAGCTTGTTCTTTCTTCTGGTTGGAAAACGTTCCTTCCTCAAGTGTAGCCATACTAAATCACCAGGCTTGTACAAAATTTCTTTTCGGTGCTTGTTTGCTCGGACCTTGTATGCTTCATTCACCTTTTCAATTCTGGTTCGAATTTGTTGATGAAGTTTCTTCATTTTCCTTGGCCTTTTCTTCAGCTTCTTTGCTAATATGCACGTCAATAGGAAATGGAAGTAAATCAATAGGACTTAAAGGATTAATCCCATAGTTTACCTCGTGTGTTGGTTTTTTTTTTTTTTTTATTTTTTTTTTTTTTTTTAATAAAATTAAATTTATCAAATTTTAATTTCCTATTCTTTTTTTTTTTTTTTTTTTTTTTTTTTTTTTTTTTTAAGGTTTTTTTTTTTTTTTTTTCCTTTCGGTCTTTTTTTTTTTTTTTTTTTTTAGTTTTAAAAAAGAAGTTATTTTTATTTACTTTCTTCTTAATATTTTTTTAAAAAAATTATTAAAAATTTTTTTCCTTTTTAAAAAAACAAGGTAACAAGGACCATGAAAAAGTTTTAAAATTTTTGAAGTACAGATCAGCAACATGAATAGCTGATGTATGCTCGTACATACAAGTAGGAACATACAAAGAAGAGATAGAAACAAGCTAAGGAAGAAACCGAAGCTTCCCTCAACTTGGGCGTGTATTCTAGCTTCAAAGAGATACGAAACACCACTCAATGAAATTAGAACTTCCTAAGATCACAAATTAACGTGCCAATGTTAATTAAGCAAAGGACGAATTTCTTATAAGTTTCCAATCCAAGAAACGCCAAAGAAAAACAAGGGTTAATACACACATGTATTTTTGGTCATAAAACTTGATGTCTTTCTCATTGATGTCAATGGTATTTATACAAGTCTTACAAGCCATTTTCTGATTTTTGACATAATTAAAGTTACGAAAAATAAACTACATTAACTAAGCCATGATCTCCATTAAGCCATGTAAGAAGAACGTGGAGGAAAACGTGCACTAGCTTGCCGTTTTAGTTGCTTCCACTTGCTTCCACTAACTCCACTCCTTGCTTGCACTTCCCTTGGATGTAGGCACGCACCAAAATGAGGGAATATGCTTCTTAACTGATCAGCATCTCTTTGGGATCCAAGGCCACGAAAATAGGAACAAATATCTTCCAAGGTGTGGCTGCTCTTAAGCTTTGAATGTGGCGCCTTTGAACTAGGAAGTGGTTCCTATATTCAAGGCACGCCTCCCTTGCTTGTGGCTGAACGTGCAACAACTTCCAGCATTCAAATGTGTTATTACATGACTCAACTAACAACAATTTGTCCTAAATAGATCATCCGAAAATATCAAAAGAAACGAAGACTCCAACTATACTAGGACTCTTGTAATACGAACAAATGAAGACTCCATACTTACTAGGACTTTGTACAAATCGACAATCACAAAAGGAAACTAATGAACATGACTAATCAAGGACTCAACAATGAACATAGAAGGAACCAAAGAAGATAGAACCTCACGCATTGTCAAAGCTACCATATGAATCAGTTTCGGATCATGTGTAGATGGACCTCCATCATCCTCCCCTTCTTTGGAAGAGTTTGCTCTCAAACTTGGTAAAAGCTCATCATCCTCATAGAAAGGACTCAAATCAGCAACATTAAAGGTATCCGAAACTCCATAGTCATCCGGAAGTTCTACCTTATAAGCATTATCATTCACTTTGCCGAGTACCTTGAAGGGACCATCGGATCTTGGACTTAACTTGGACTTCCGTTTGGATGGAAATCGTTCCTTCCGAAGATGAATCCACACCATGTCACCTGGTTGGAAGGACACTTCGCGCCTCTTCTTATCAATTCGTTCTTTGACTCGTGCATTTGCCTTCTCAATCCTTTCACGCACATGCTCATGAAGTTGTTTGATGTCAAGGGCTCGTGTATGTGCATCATGGCTATATTTTGTGGTGGTGGGAAAAGGAGCAAGGTCTAAAGGAGTACAAGGATCCAAACCATAGACAATGTAAAAGGGACTAAGACCAGTAGTCTTGCTAGGCACCCTATTGAATGCAAACTCAGCGTGGGGTAACAACTCTTCCCATTGGCTTGGTTTTTTGGTGATTAGGGCTCGAAGCAAGGTGCCAAGAGTCCTATTGGTGACCTCCGTTTGACCGTCGGTTTGAGGATGGCTAGAAGTGCTAAACTTCAGCTTGGTTCCCATTTTCCGCCACAAAGTTAGCCAAAAATGGCTAAGGAACTTCGAATCTCTGTCACTCACCATAGATTTAGGAATGCCATGGATTCGAACTATGTCCCTGAAATACAAGTTAGCCACATTTACAGCATCATATGTAGTATGACAAGCAACAAAGTGAGCCATTTTAGAAAACCTATCAACTACCACCATGATTGAATCTTTATGGTTTCGAGTTTTAGGTAGTCCAACAATAAAATCAAGGCTCACATCCTCCCATGGAGCTTGAGGAATTGGGAGTGGCGTGTATAATCCTTGAGGCAGCAAATGTCCTTTAGCCTTTTGACAAGCTAAACACCTCTTGATTAAGAACTCAACATCTCGTGCTAGCTTTGGCCAATGAAAGTGTTCACCAACCAATGAGATTGTCTTCTCAATGCCAAAGTGGCCAGCAAGACCACCTTCATGAAACTCTTTGATCAATGATTCTCGAACACTTGATCTTGGAATGCATAGTTGATTTCCTTTGAAAAGAAACCCCTTCAAGATATAGAATTCTCCCACAGCATGATTATGGCATTTTTCGAACATAACACCAAAATCCTTATCATTCTTGTAACATTCTTTCAACAACTCTAATCCAACAACTTTAGGATTTAAAGAAGTTAAAAGCATGTACTTCCTTGAAAGTGCATCAGCTCCTTTGTTCATTTTGCCGGCTTTGTGCTTGATGGTGAAATGGAATGTTTGAAGGAATTCCACCCACTTAGCATGGCGTGGTTGAAGCTTGTGTTGGCTTTGAATGAATTTAAGTGCCTCATGATCAGAATGAAGTATAAACTCCTTAGCAATGAGATAGTGGCGCCAATGATCTAGAGCTCGAACCAATGCATAGAACTCCTTGTCATAAGTGGAGTACTTCCTCTTGGCTTCATTCAATTTCTCACTAAAATAGGCTATGGGGCGCCCATTTTGTGAAAGAACAGCACCAATGCCAACTCCGGAGGCATCACACTCCACTTCAAAAACTTCATTAAAATTAGGCAAAGCTAATATAGGAGCAGTAGTGAGTTGATTCTTTACCTCTTCAAAGGCCTCTTGAGCTTGATCATTCCATTCAAACTTCTTGAGTTTTGTGAGTTCGGTGATAGGAGTCATAAGTGCACTAAAGTTGCGCACAAACCTCCTATAGAAGGATGCAAGACCATGAAAACTTCGAACCTGCTGCATAGAGGTAGGAGTAGGCCACTCCTTGAAGGCTTGCACTTTCTTTTCATCAGCTTGAATGCCTTCACTTGAGACAATGAATCCCAAGAAGATCACGCTACTAGAGAAGAAATGACACTTCTCTAAATTACCATACAACCGTTCCTTTCTCAACACTTCGAACACATTTTGTAAATGATTAACATGTTCTTGTTCATTCTTACTATACACCAATATGTCATCAAAATAAACAACTACAAAACGGCCAATAAAAGGTTTCATAGTTTGGTTCATTAAGCGCATGAACGTACTAGGTGCATTGGACAAACCAAAGGGCATAACAAGCCACTCATACAAGCCCTCTTTGGTTTTGAATGCTGTTTTCCATTCATCACCTTCACAAATTCGAATTTGGTGATATCCACTTCTCAAATCAATCTTGGAAAACAACTTCGAACCATTCAAATCATCCAACAAATCATTCAAACGAGGAATAGGGAACCTATATTTGATGGTGATTTTGTTTATTGCCCTACTATCCACACACATTCTCCATTCTCCACTCTTCTTAGGCACCAACAAAGTAGGGACAACACATGGACTTAAGGACTCCCTAATTAGACCTTTAGACAACAAGTCCTCTACTTGTTTCCTAATTTCATCAGTTTCTTTAGGGTTAGACCTATAAGCTGGCTTATTTGGTAACATTGCTCCAGGAATGAAGTCAATCTTATGTTGAATGTCACGTTTTGGTGGCAAGCCATGGGGAATTTCGTGAGGAAAAACGTCTTTGTATTTGGCAAGTAAGGGCATAAGCATTGGGTGGGAAAGGGTGGTGTTATCTTTGGATTCTTCTTTTGTGGTGTTCAACATCATATCACGCATATGAGCTAATTCATGGTATTCGGATTGGAGTAAGGTCGTGAGGGAATGGTATTTTTCTTTTGTGGAATGGATTTTTGTAACTGAATAGGAAGGGATTGGGGTGAGGGTTATCTTTTTGTGGTCTTTGGTGAGAGAGTAGGTGTTCTTATAACCATCATGAATGACCCTTCTATCAAACAACCATGGACGCCCTAGGAGTACATGACATGCATCCATAGGTATCACATCACACCATAGCTCCTCCTTATAACTTCCAATACTAAAAGATAAAAGTACACGATTTGAAACTTGTATACCCTTACCTTGATTGAGCCATTGAATCACATAGGGGCGTGGATGAGGTGTTGTTGGGAGCTTGAGCTTGTCAATCATTGTTTGAGCAGCAACATTCGTACAACTCCCTCCATCTATAATCAACAAGCAAATCTTGCCTCCAATGGTGCACCTTGTATGAAAAATGGACTCCCGTTGCCTTAGTTCTTCATGATCAACATTGCTACTTAAGGCTCTTCGAACCACCAAACATTCTCCTTCATCAGGGCCGAATGTTTCTTCCTCCTTAACATCTCCTTGCCAATCCTCATTCTCCTCTTCGTCATCTCCTTGATAGGCATTGTATTCCATCAAAGTCACCACTTTCTTGTTAGGGCATTCGGATGCTATATGGCCCAAGCCTTGGCACCTAAAGCATCTCCTCCCAACTTTGGATGTACTTGGAGTAGAAGGGGTAAGGTAGGGGGGTTTAGAAGTGTTTGATTGAGGATTCTTTGGAATGAAGGGGGCGGTTTTGGTAAAGGGACGTGAGGTCTCACCTTTACTTTTGGGTTTGTGTTGTTTTTCTACCTTGTGAGCAAGAAGAATAAGTTCTTCTAAGGTAGAGTAGTGGTGGAGTTCCACTACATTGGCGATCTTGGGGTCCAAACCTCCAAGGAACCTCACCAATGTTTGAGGTTCATCCTCATGTACTTCGCACTTCATGAGGTAGGCTTCAAAGTCCCTAGCATAGACTTCGACAGAACTCGAACCTTGTTGCAAGTGATGGAACTTTGCAAAGTTCTCTTGCACGTAGTAAGTAGGTAGGAATTTTTGTTTTAAGAGCTTTTTCATCTTATCCCATGAACGCACCTTTTCCTTACCTTGGCGTTCTCTCTTACTACAAACACTAGCCCACCAAGTTGATGCATACTTTCGAAGTTTCAATGCAACCAACTTGACTCTCTTGTCCTCCGGTACTTGCTTATAGTCAAAAACCCTCTCCACGGTTCTTAACCATTCTACAAACTCATCAGTGTCGAGTTTGCCATCATAATCAGGTATGTCTACCTTGATATCATTGGATGGTCGAGAGTTATTTCTCCTGGGAAGCAAAGTAACATCACTAGCTTCACCTTCTGAGTCATCATCACCCCTTTGCCTAGTGAGTCGAACTGAAAGTTGCCTCACTTGGTCTTGGAGTAATGCCATTCGAGCATTACTTTCCCTCCTTTCTTCCTCTAATAACCTCATAGTCTCACGCCAACCACTAGGGGGTTGATCTCCTTCCTCCATTGCTAGGGTTATCAATTAGAGCTGATTTAGGTAGGGTTTTGGGTTGCGGTTTGTGGTGATGGTTTGGGACGTGAGTGGGGATGTGTTTGGGGTTGATTGGGGATGAAAATAGGTAGGATATGAGCGTAGCTCTGATACCAAGATGATGTATGCTCGTACATACAAGTAGGAACATACAAAGAAGAGATAGAAACAAGCTAAGGAAGAAACCGAAGCTTCCCTCAACTTGGGCGTGTATTCTAGCTTCAAAGAGATACAGAAACACCACTCAATGAAATTAGAACTTCCTAAGATCACAAATTAACGTGCCAATGTTAATTAAGCAAAGGACGAATTTCTTATAAGTTTCCAATCCAAGAAACGCCAAAGAAAAACAAGGGTTAATACACACATGTATTTTTGGTCATAAAACTTGATGTCTTTCTCATTGATGTCAATGGTATTTATACAAGTCTTACAAGCCATTTTCTGATTTTTGACATAATTAAAGTTACGAAAAATAAACTACATTAACTAAGCCATGATCTCCATTAAGCCATGTAAGAAGAACGTGGAGGAAAACGTGCACTAGCTTGCCGTTTTAGTTGCTTCCACTTGCTTCCACTAACTCCACTCCTTGCTTGCACTTCCCTTGGATGTAGGCACGCACCAAAATGAGGGAATATGCTTCTTAACTGATCAGCATCTCTTTGGGATCCAAGGCCACGAAAATAGGAACAAATATCTTCCAAGGTGTGGCTGCTCTTAAGCTTTGAATGTGGCGCCTTTGAACTAGGAAGTGGTTCCTATATTCAAGGCACGCCTCCCTTGCTTGTGGCTGAACGTGCAACAACTTCCAGCATTCAAATGTGTTATTACATGACTCAACTAACAACAATTTGTCCTAAATAGATCATCCGAAAATATCAAAAGAAACGAAGACTCCAACTATACTAGGACTCTTGTAATACGAACAAATGAAGACTCCATACTTACTAGGACTTTGTACAAATCGACAATCACAAAAGGAAACTAATGAACATGACTAATCAAGGACTCAACAATGAACATAGAAGGAACCAAAGAAGATAGAACCTCACGCATTGTCAAAGCTACCATATGAATCAGTTTCGGATCATGTGTAGATGGACCTCCATCATCCTCCCCTTCTTTGGAAGAGTTTGCTCTCAAACTTGGTAAAAGCTCATCATCCTCATAGAAAGGACTCAAATCAACAACATTAAAGGGTATCCGAAACTCCCTAGTCACCCGGGAAGTTCTACCTTTATAAGCATTATCATTCACTTTGCCAAGTACCCTGGGAGGACCATCGGATCTTGGACTTAACTTGGCCTTCCGTTGGGATAGGTTCCTTCCCGAAGATGAATCCACACCATGTCACCTGGTTGGAAGGACACTTCACGCCTCTTCTTATCAATTCGTTCTTTGACTCGTGCATTTGCCTTCTCAATCCTTTCACGCACATGCTCATGAAGTTGTTTGATGTCAAGGGCTCGTGTATGTGCATCATGGCTATATTTTGTGGTGGTGGGAAAAGGAGCAAGGTCTAAAGGAGTACAAGGATCCAAACCATAGACAATGTAAAAGGGACTAAGACCAGTAGTCTTGCTAGGCACCCTATTGAATGCAAACTCAGCGTGGGGTAACAACTCTTCCCATTGGCTTGGTTTTTTGGTGATTAGGGCTCGAAGCAAGGTGCCAAGAGTCCTATTGGTGACCTCCGTTTGACCGTCGGTTTGAGGATGGCTAGAAGTGCTAAACTTCAGCTTGGTTCCCATTTTCCGCCACAAAGTTAGCCAAAAATGGCTAAGGAACTTCGAATCTCTGTCACTCACCATAGATTTAGGAATGCCATGGATTCGAACTATGTCCCTGAAATACAAGTTAGCCACATTTACAGCATCATATGTAGTATGACAAGCAACAAAGTGAGCCATTTTAGAAAACCTATCAACTACCACCATGATTGAATCTTTATGGTTTCGAGTTTTAGGTAGTCCAACAATAAAATCAAGGCTCACATCCTCCCATGGAGCTTGAGGAATTGGGAGTGGCGTGTATAATCCTTGAGGCAGCAAATGTCCTTTAGCCTTTTGACAAGCTAAACACCTCTTGATTAAGAACTCAACATCTCGTGCTAGCTTTGGCCAATGAAAGTATTCACCAACCAATGAGATTGTCTTCTCAATGCCAAAGTGGCCAGCACGAGTAAGTTATTATATAATTGAATTGAATGAAGGAGTTAATTAAATAACTAAATAAAACACGTGAGTAAGTTATTATGTAATTGAATTGAATGAAGGAGTGATACAAGTCAAGGTCAAGGTCAAGCTCCAAATGATCCGATTTGTTTAGTCCTTGAAGTGTTCGGGTTCAATTTAAATTCAAACTCCTCATTTGTGTCATTTCTTAAGTGGGACGATGATTCCATTGATGAAGCATGAAGATGACACCATTTCTAGAGTCTTAGTTATTTTAATTAAGTCTTTAAAATTCAGCAATAAAGGTCCGAAATTCAGTTGCCTTATTTCGGATCCTTAGGCGTGTCTTAGGCGTGTGTAAGGCTACTTGTGTTCCAAGGTTGCAAGTTGTCATTGAGTTGTAATATTCCTTGCCTTATTTCTTGGTTTCCTTAAGTGTGTTGGGCGTGTAAGGGGGATTATGGGGCTGATTTGTGGTTTCCTTATTTACTCCTTTATTTTCTCCTAGAATCAAGGGATTAGGATGTAAGGAGTTTAGGAATGTTTCCTTATTTCTTTGTGCTGATTTTCGGCCTTGTGAGTCCTTGGAGGACAAGTTTAGTTGGCTATAAATAATAGTTCCATGCTATCATTCAAAGCATGTGAGATTTACCTAAAAACTTTGTTATTGAATTTAATTGTGTCATCAATTACTTTCGGCCATTGAGTAATTTTCAGGAGTGATTATTTACTTAGTGTTTAATCTACTTTATTCCAGGAGTGGTGTAAGTGAGATTAAGAGTTAATTAAAATATTCAGGAGTGTTTATTTTAATTATCATATCCGGTGACTTAATCATAATTTTCGGACTTCATTACTTCATCAAGTTCGATCCTTTGCTCGAGATTCTTGATTGCTCATTCACTTTGGACGTGTAATCATATCAGTTGGTATCAGATTTTTCCAGGAGGGTGAGGATAGAAGGGATTCTTCTTTCATTGGTAAGTGCTTCTTCTTTGTCGATCCTTGTTGGGGATTTGTGTGTGGTTGTGGCTTGCTATTTCTTCTGTGACGTAGCATCTTAATTGGGTTATAATGGCGGAATTGGCTGAAATAAAAGCTCTTATTGAGAAACTCTTTAACACTCAAAATGAAGAAAAAGAAAAAAGGGAAAGATTAACAGTAGCTCATAACATTCTTGCGGGAAAAGTGAACAATAAAAACGACCCTAATCACGTTGACTATGAATCTGATGTTGAAGAGGTTAAAAGTGTTAAACCGACTTATGATAATGATAGGGGGATTAAACTAGATGACTTTACTGGTGATTCTAGTCCTGAGGATTTACTTGAATGGATTCGTCAACTTGAGAAAATTTGTGATTATAAGGGGTTTGATGATGAGAAACGTTTTAAAATTGCCACCATTAGACTAACTAAGTATGCTGGAATTTGGTTAGAAAGTCTAAAGGCAAAAAGGGCAAGACTTGGGAAACCTAAGCTTAAAAGTTGGACTAAGCTTAAAAAGAAATTGCATGAGAAGTTTGTTCCAAGTGATTTTATTTAACGACAATACATGAGAAAGAATTCTTTGACTCAATATGTGTCAAGTGTGCATGATTATATGGTTGAATTTGACAAGTTGTGTTTGATTTGTGATGTTGAGGAGGTCGAACAAGAGAAAATTGCTAGGTTTGTTAATGGACTTAATAAATCTATTGCTAGAAAAGTTGATGTGTCGAATTATAGTACTTTTGATGATGTGTGTCGATTGGCTTTAAAATTTGAAAGGCATGAATTGGAGGAAAAGAAACCATATGGGGGAAAATTCGGCCATAATAAGACCAACTCTTCTTCTTCTTTCGTCCCTTCTTCTTCTTCTAACTCTTCTAAAACCTTTGAGAAAAAAGACAATCCTTCTAAGGGGGAACTAAAGGGAGAACGACCTAAAATGGTGATTTCTAAAGAAAAGTGGGAGGAAACTCGGAAGTGTTTTAAGTGTCAAGGGAGGGGTCACATTGCTAGTAATTGTCCATCTAGAAAAACCTTGACTTTGAGACAATACATGACCATAGAAGAGGAGGAGAGAATGTATGACATTGTGTGCGAGAAAGAGGAAGAATGTGGAAGTGATGATAATGAGATTGCATATGCCGAAGATGAGTCTAGGATGCTTGGGGTTATTAGGAGAACTTTGCATGTTGATCATTCTCCTAACCATGATCAAAGAGAAAACTTGTTTCATACTAGATGTCTAATTGGTGAGTTTACATGTAATGTGATTATTGACAGTGGTTCATGTACGAATGTGGTTGCTTCTAATGTGGTTTCTAAGTTGAATTTGATTGTTAGAGACCATCCACATCCTTATAAGTTGAGTTGGTTGGATGACAAAACGGGTTTGTTGGTGAAAAAGCAAGCTCTTGTGTCGTTTTCTATTGGGGGTTACAAAGATGAGTTGTGGGGTGATGTTCTACCCATGAGTGCTTGTCATCTTCTTCTTGGTAGACCTTGGCAATATGATCGAAAAGTTGTTCATGAAGGTGAAACCAATGTGTACACGGTTTTGATGGGTTCTAAGAAGATTCGGTTGGTTCCTTTGTCTCCTAGTTCCATGGCACCCAAGAAGGTGGTTGAAGGGAAACAAAACTTGTTTCTTTCGGCCAAAGAATTCGAGAAGGAGGTAGAGTCGGAAGGAAATTGTTATGCTTTATATGTTAAACTTGTTTTGACTAACGGTGTTTCGTCTAGTAATCCGAAACTTGCAGCACTATTGGACGAGTTTGGTGATGTATTTCCGGAGGAATTGCCTCAAGGGTTACCACCATTGAGAGGCATTGAGCATGCTATTGATCTTGTGCCAGGCGCACCGTTGCCAAATAAGCCGGCATATAGATGTGATCCCGTAGCTTCTAAGGAGCTACAAAAGCAAATTGAAGAGTTGATTGACCGAGGCTATGTAAGAGAAAGCATGAGTCCATGTGCCGTTCCCGCTTTGCTTGTTCCTAAGAAAGATGGTACTTGGAGGATGTGTATTGATAGTAGAGCCGTCAACAACATTACAATCAAGTATCGTTTTCCTATGCCTAGATTGGAGGACATGCTTGATGAGCTACATGGAGCTTCGATTTTTTCGAAGATTGATTTAAGGAGTGGTTATCATCAAATGAGAATTCGGGAAGGAGATGAATGGAAAACCGCTTTCAAGACCAAACAAGGTCTATATGAGTGGATGGTGATGCCCTTTGGTCTTTGCAATGCTCCTAGTTCCTTTATGAGACTTATGAACGAGGTACTACGTCCCTTTCTTAACAAGTTTATTGTTGTCTATTTAGATGATATTCTTGTATATAGTACTAGTGTTGAGTCTCATTTACTTCACTTGAGAGCTTTATTTGAAAAATTAAGAGAGCAAAAGTTGTATGGAAAAATGGAAAAGTGTGATTTTCTTGTTCCTAGTATTGCTTTTCTTGGTTACATTGTGTCTAGGGATGGAGTTCATGTGGATCCGGAAAAAGTCAAGGCCATGTCTTCATGGTTGGCGCCTACAAGTGCTCATGAATGTCGAAGCTTTCATGGTCTAGCTTCCTTTTATAGAAGATTCATCCGAAATTTCTCAACTATCATGGCACCAATCACGGATTTGATGAAGAAAGGGGAGTTTTCATGGAACTCTCATGCTCAAAAGGCGTTTGATGAAGTCAAGGAGTTACTTTGCAACGCTCCTATTCTTGCCTTGCCGGATTTCAACAAGTTGTTCGAAGTTGAGTGTGATGCTAGTGGACTTGGAGTTGGGGCGGTTTTGCTTCAAGAAAGGAGGCCCATTGCCTACTTTAGTGAGAAGTTGAGTGGCGCCAAAATCAATTACTCCAACTATGATCGTGAATTCTATGCAATTGTGAGAGCCTTGGATCATTGGTCTCATTACTTGAGGCCCAAGCCTTTCATTCTTCATTCGGATCATGAAGCACTCAAATACATCCATGGACAGCAAAAGCTCAACCATAGGCATGCTAAGTGGGTTGAATTCCTACAAGCCTTCACATTTTCGTCCAAGTACAAGGAAGGTAAGAGTAACATTGTTGCGGATGCCCTCTCTAGGCGTTCCTATCTTTTGGCCATGGTTGATGCAAGGGTGTTGGGGTTTGAACACTTAAAGGATTTGTATGATAATGATGATGATTTCCGTGAGTTCTTTAAGAATCCTAGTGGGTTGTTTGTGGTACAAGAGGGATTTTTGTTTAAGGGAAACAAGCTATGCATTCCTAAAAGTGGCGTGAGGGAGTTGCTTGTGAGAGAAGTTCATAGTGGAGGAGTGGCTGGTCATTTCGGTGTTCAAAAGACATTAGACACTTTGAATGAGAATTTTTATTGGCCTAACATGATGAGGGATGTTCATATGGTGGTTAGTAAGTGTGCTACTTGTCAAAGGTCGAAGAGTACCTTCCATAAAGGCCTTTATACTCCATTACCCGTACCTGATACACCTTGGGATAGTGTGAGTATGGATTTCATTGTTGGATTACCAAGAACTCAAAGGGGGAAGGATGCCATTATGGTGGTGGTGGATCGATTTTCGAAGATGGCTCACTTTGTTCCAATGCATAAAACTGATGATGCTTTGCATGTGGCGGATTTGTACTTCAAAGAGATTATTCGATTGCATGGCATTCCTAGAAGTATTGTTAGTGATCGTGATACGAAGTTCCTTAGTCATTTTTGGAGGAGCTTGTGGAAGATGGTGGGGACTAAGTTACTCTTTAGCACAAGTCATCATCCTCAAACAGATGGTCAAACAGAAGTGACTAATAGAACTTTTGGAGCTTTGTTACGTGGCTTGGTGAGTAAGACACAAAAGGATTGGGATATAAAGCTAGCTCACGCCGAGTTTGCTTATAATCGAGCTCATTCTTCTACTACTTCTAAGTCTCCATTTGAGGTGGTCTATGGTATCAATCCTTTCCTTCCTATTGATTTTGTGTCATTAACTAAATCTGAAATTCATGTTGATTCAAAGAAGAGGTTGGAAGCCTTTAAGAAGACTTGTGAACAAGTGAAAGCACGAATTGAGAAGATGAATACTCAATACAAAGAACGGGCCAACAAGCATAGAAGACAACCGAAATTTCAGATTGGTGATTTGGTTTGGATTCATTTGAGGAAAGAACGGTTTCCAAGTAGAAGGAAGAACAAGCTTATGCCTAGAGCTGATGGTCCATTCAAAGTCATTGATGTGATTAATGAAAGTGCTTATAAGATCGAGCTTCCAAGTGAGTATGGAGGTGTGAGTGCAACCTTCAATGTTGGTGATCTTAGTCCTTATTTAGATGATGAAAATTTGAGGACAAATTCTTTTGAAGAGGGGGAGAATGATACAAGTCAAGGTCAAGGTCAAGCTCCAAATGATCCGATTTGTTTAGTCCTTGAAGTGTTCGGGTTCAATTTAAATTCAAACTCCTCATTTGTGTCATTTCTTAAGTGGGACGATGATTCCATTGATGAAGCATGAAGATGACACCATTTCTAGAGTCTTAGTTATTTTAATTAAGTCTTTAAAATTCAGCAATAAAGGTCCGAAATTCAGTTGCCTTATTTCGGATCCTTAGGCGTGTCTTAGGCGTGTGTAAGGCTACTTGTGTTCCAAGGTTGCAAGTTGTCATTGAGTTGTAATATTCCTTGCCTTATTTCTTGGTTTCCTTAAGTTTGTTGGGCGTGTAAGGGGGATTATGGGGCTGATTTGTGGTTTCCTTATTTACTCCTTTATTTTCTCCTAGAATCAAGGGATTAGGATGTAAGGAGTTTAGGAATGTTTCCTTATTTCTTTGTGCTGATTTTCGGCCTTGTGAGTCCTTGGAGGACAAGTTTAGTTGGCTATAAATAATAGTTCCATGCTATCATTCAAAGCATGTGAGATTTACCTAAAAACTTTGTTATTGAATTTAATTGTGTCATCAATTACTTTCGGCCATTGAGTAATTTTCAGGAGTGATTATTTACTTAGTGTTTAATCTACTTTATTCCAGGAGTGGTGTAAGTGAGATTAAGAGTTAATTAAAATATTCAGGAGTGTTTATTTTAATTATCATATCCGGTGACTTAATCATAATTTTCGGACTTCATTACTTCATCAAGTTCGATCCTTTGCTCGAGATTCTTGATTGCTCATTCACTTTGGACGTGTAATCATATCAAGGAGTTAATTAAATAACTAAATAAAACACTCGAGTAAGTTATTATGTAATTGAATTGAACGAAAGGAGTTAATCAAATAACTAAATAAAACACTTGAGTAAGTTATTATGTAATTGAATTGAACGAAAAGAGTTAATCAAATAACTAAAAAAAAACACTCGAGTAAGTTATGATGTAATTGAATTGAACGAAGGAGTTAATCAAATAACTAAATAAAACACTTGAGTAAGTTATTATGTAATTGAATTGAACGAAGGAGTTAATTAAATAACTAAATAAAACACTCGAGTAAGTTTTTATGTAATTGAATTGAACGAAAGGAGTTAATCAAATAACTAAATAAAACACTCGAGTAAGTTATAATGTAATTGAATTGAACGAAAGAAGTTAATCAAATAACTAAATAAAACACTCGAGTAAGTTATTATATAATTGAATTGAACGAAAGGAGTTAATCAAATAACTAAATAAAACACTCGAGTAAGTTATTATGTAATTGAATTGTTCGAAATGAGTTAATCAAATAACTAAATAAAACATTTGAGTAAGTTTTTATGTAATTGAATTGAACGAAGAGAGTTAATCAAATAACTAAAAAAAACACTCGAGTAAGTTATGATGTAATTGAATTGAACGAAAGAGTTAATCAAATAACTAAATAAAACACGTGAGTAAGTTATTATGTAATTGAATTGAACGAAGGAGTTAATTAAATAACTAAATAAAACACTCGAGTAAGTTTTTATGTAATTGAATTGAACGAAAGGAGTTAATCAAATAACTAAATAAAACACTCGAGTAAGTTATAATGTAATTGAATTGAACGAAAGGAGTTAATCAAATAACTAAATAAAACACTCGAGTAAGTTATTATGTAATTGAATTGAACGAAAGGAGTTAATCAAATAACTAAATAAAACACTCGAGTAAGTTATAATGTAATTGAATTGAACGAAAGGAGTTAATCAAATAACTAAATAAAACACTCGAGTAAGTTATTATGTAATTGAATTGAACGAAGGAGTTAATCAAATAACTAAATAAAACACTCGAGTAAGTTATTATGTAATTGAATTGAACGAAAGAGTTAATCAAATAACTAAATAAAACACTCGAGTAAGTTATTATGTAATTGAATTGAACGAAAGGAGTTAATCAAATAACTAAATAAAACACTCGAGTAAGTTATTATGTAATTGAATTGAACGAAAGGAGTTAATCAAATAACTAAATAAAACACTCGAGTAAGTTATTATGTAATTGAATTGAACGAAAGGAGTTAATCAAATAACTAAATAAAACACTCGAGTAAGTTATGATGTAATTGAATTGAACGAAGGAGTTAATCAAATAACTAAATAAAACACTTGAGTAAGTTATTATGTAATTGAATTGAACGAAGGAGTTAATTAAATAACTAAATAAAACACTCGAGTAAGTTTTTATGTAATTGAATTGAACGAAAGGAGTTAATCAAATAACTAAATAAAACACTCGAGTAAGTTATAATGTAATTGAATTGAACGAAAGAAGTTAATCAAATAACTAAATAAAACACTCGAGTAAGTTATTATATAATTGAATTGAACGAAAGGAGTTAATCAAATAACTAAATAAAACACTCGAGTAAGTTATTATGTAATTGAATTGTTCGAAATGAGTTAATCAAATAACTAAATAAAACATTTGAGTAAGTTTTTATGTAATTGAATTGAACGAAAAGAGTTAATCAAATAACTAAAAAAACACTCGAGTAAGTTATGATGTAATTGAATTGAACGAAAGAGTTAATCAAATAACTAAATAAAACACGTGAGTAAGTTATTATGTAATTGAATTGAACGAAGGAGTTAATTAAATAACTAAATAAAACACTCGAGTAAGTTTTTATGTAATTGAATTGAACGAAAGGAGTTAATCAAATAACTAAATAAAACACTCGAGTAAGTTATAATGTAATTGAATTGAACGAAAGGAGTTAATCAAATAACTAAATAAAACACTCGAGTAAGTTATTATGTAATTGAATTGAACGAAGGAGTTAATCAAATAACTAAATAAAACACTCGAGTAAGTTATAATGTAATTGAATTGAACGAAAGGAGTTAATCAAATAACTAAATAAAACACTCGAGTAAGTTATTATGTAATTGAATTGAACGAAAGGAGTTAATCAAATAACTAAATAAAACACTCGAGTAAGTTATTATGTAATTGAATTGAACGAAGGAGTTAATCAAATAACTAAATAAAACACTTGAGTAAGTTATAATGTAATTGAATTGAACGAAAGGAGTTAATCAAATAACTAAATAAAACACTCGAGTAAGTTATTATGTAATTGAATTGAACGAAAGGAGTTAATCAAATAACTAAATAAAACACTCGAGTAAGTTATTATGTAATTGAATTGAACGAAAGGAGTTAATCAAATAACTAAATAAAACACTCGAGTAAGTTATTATGTAATTGAATTGAACGAAAGGAGTTAATCAAATAACTAAATAAAACACTCGAGTAAGTTATTATGTAATTGAATTGAACGAAAGGAGTTAATCAAATAACTAAATAAAACACTCGAGTAAGTTATTATGTAATTGAATTGAACGAAAGGAGTTAATCAAATAACTAAATAAAACACTCGAGTAAGTTATAATGTAATTGAATTGAACGAAAGGAGTTAATCAAATAACTAAATAAAACACTCGAGTAAGTTATTATGTAATTGAATTGAACGAAAGGAGTTAATCAAATAACTAAATAAAACACTCGAGTAAGTTATTATGTAATTGAATTGAACGAAAGGAGTTAATCAAATAACTAAATAAAACACTCGAGTAAGTTATAATGTAATTGAATTGAACGAAAGGAGTTAATCAAATAACTAAATAAAACACTTGAGTAAGTTATTATGTAATTGAATTGAACGAAAGGAGTTAATCAAATAACTAAATAAAACACTCGAGTAAGTTATTATGTAATTGAATTGAACGAAAGGAGTTAATCAAATAACTAAATAAAACACTTGAGTAAGTTTTTATGTAATTGAATTGAACGAAAGGAGTTAATCAAATAACTAAATAAAACACTCGAGTAAGTTATGATGTAATTGAATTGAACGAAGGAGTTAATCAAATAACTAAATAAAACACTTGAGTAAGTTATTATGTAATTGAATTGAACGAAGGAGTTAATCAAATAACTAAATAAAACACTCGAGTAAGTTATTATGTAATTGAATTGAACGAAAGGAGTTAATCAAATAACTAAATAAAACACTTGAGTAAGTTATTATGTAATTGAATTGAACGAAAGGAGTTAATCAAATAACTAAATAAAACACTCGAGTAAGTTATAATGTAATTGAATTGAACGAAAGGAGTTAATCAAATAACTAAATAAAACACTCGAGTAAGTTATTATGTAATTGAATTGAACGAAAGGAGTTAATCAAATAACTAAATAAAACACTCGAGTAAGTTATTATGTAATTGAATTGAACGAAAGGAGTTAATCAAATAACTAAATAAAACACTCGAGTAAGTTATAATGTAATTGAATTGAACGAAAGGAGTTAATCAAATAACTAAATAAAACACTCGAGTAAGTTATTATGTAATTGAATTGAACGAAAGGAGTTAATCAAATAACTAAATAAAACACTCGAGTAAGTTATTATGTAATTGAATTGAACGAAAGGAGTTAATCAAATAACTAAATAAAACACTCGAGTAAGTTATTATGTAATTGAATTGAACGAAAGGAGTTAATCAAATAACTAAATAAAACACTCGAGTAAGTTATTATGTAATTGAATTGAACGAAAGGAGTTAATCAAATAACTAAATAAAACACTCGAGTAAGTTATTATGTAATTGAATTGAACGAAAGGAGTTAATCAAATAACTAAATAAAACACTCGAGTAAGTTATTATGTAATTGAATTGAACGAAGGAATTAATCAAATAACTAAATAAAACACTCGAGTAAGTTATAATGTAATTGAATTGAACGAAAGGAGTTAATCAAATAACTAAATAAAGCACTCGAGTAAGTTATTATGTAATTGAATTGAACGAAAGGAGTTAATCAAATAACTAAATAAAACACTTGAGTAAGTTATTATGTAATTGAATTGAACGAAAGGAGTTAATCAAATAACTAAATAAAACACTCGAGTAAGTTATTATGTAATTGAATTGAACGAAAGGAGTTAATCAAATAACTAAATAAAACACTTGAGTAAGTTATTATGTAATTGAATTGAACGAAAGGAGTTAATCAAATAACTAAATAAAACACTCGAGTAAGTTATTATGTAATTGAATTGAACGAAAGGAGTTAATCAAATAACTAAATAAAACACTTGAGTAAGTTATTATGTAATTGAATTGAACGAAAGGAGTTAATCAAATAACTAAATAAAACACTCGAGTAAGTTATAATGTAATTGAATTGAACGAAAGAAGTTAATCAAATAACTAAATAAAACACTCGAGTAAGTTATTATGTAATTGAATTGAACGAAAGGAGTAAATCTAATAACTAAATAAAACACTTGAGTAAGTTATAATGTAATTGAATTGAACAAAAGGAGTTAATCAAATAACTAAATAAAACACTTGAGTAAGTTTTTATGTAATTGAATTGAACGAAAGGAGTTAATCAAATAACTAAATAAAACACTCGAGTAAGTTATAATGTAATTGAATTGAACGAAAGGAGTTAATCAAATAACTAAATAAAACACTCGAGTAAGTTATTATGTAATTGAATTGAACGAAAGGAGTTAATCAAATAACTAAATAAAACACTCGAGTAAGTTATTATGTAATTGAATTGAACGAAAGGAGTTAATCAAATAACTAAATAAAACACTCGAGTAAGTTATAATGTAATTGAATTGAACGAAAGGAGTTAATCAAATAACTAAATAAAACACTTGAGTAAGTTATAATGTAATTGAATTGAACGAAAGGAGTTAATCAAATAACTAAATAAAACACTCGAGTAAGTTATAATGTAATTGAATTGAACGAAAGGAGTTAATCAAATAACTAAATAAAACACTCGAGTAAGTTATAATGTAATTGAATTGAACGAAGGAGTTAATCAAATAACTAAATAAAACACTCTGAGTAAGTTATAATGTAATTGAATTGAACGAAAGAAGTTAATCAAATAACTAAATAAAACACTCGAGTAAGTTATTATGTAATTGAATTGAACGAAAGGAGTTAATCAAATAACTAAATAAAACACTCGAGTAAGTTATTATGTAATTGAATTGTTCGAAATGAGTTAATCAAATAACTAAATAAAACATTTGAGTAAGTTTTTATGTAATTGAATTGAACGAAAGGAGTTAATCAAATAACTAAATAAAACACTCGAGTAAGTTATAATGTAATTGAATTGAACGAAGGAGTTAATCAAATAACTAAATAAAACACTCGAGTAAGTTATAATGTAATTGAATTGAACGAAAGGGAGTTAATCAAATAACTAAATAAAACACTCGAGTAAGTTATTATGTAATTGAATTGTTCGAAATGAGTTAATCAAATAACTAAATAAAACACTTGAGTAAGTTTTTAATGTAATTGAATTGAACGAAAGGAGTTAATCAAATAACTAAATAAAACACTCGAGTAAGTTATGATGTAATTGAATTGAACGAAGGAGTTAATCAAATAACTAAATAAAACACTTGAGTAAGTTATTATGTAATTGAATTGAACGAAAGGAGTTAATCAAATAACTAAATAAAACACTCGAGTAAGTTATTATGTAATTGAATTGAACGAAAGGAGTTAATCAAATAACTAAATAAAACACTTGAGTAAGTTTTTATGTAATTGAATTGAACGAAAGGAGTTAATCAAATAACTATATAAAACACTCGAGTAAGTTATAATGTAATTGAATTGAACGAAAAGAGTTAATCAAATAACTAAATAAAACACTCGAGTAAGTTATTATGTAATTGAATTGAACGAAAGGAGTTAATCAAATAACTAAATAAAACACTCGAGTAAGTTATTATGTAATTGAATTGAACGAAAGGAGTTAATCAAATAACTAAATAAAACACTCGAGTAAGTTATTATGTAATTGAATTGAACGAAAGGAGTTAATCAAATAACTAAATAAAACACTCGAGTAAGTTATAATGTAATTGAATTGAACGAAAGAGTTAATCAAATAACTAAATAAAACACTCGAGTAAGTTATTATGTAATTGAATTGAACGAAAGGAGTTAATCAAATAACTAAATAAAACACTCGAGTAAGTTATTATGTAATTGAATTGAACGAAGGAGTTAATCAAATAACTAAATAAAACACTCGAGTAAGTTATTATGTAATTGAATTGAACGAAAGGAGTTAATCAAATAACTAAATAAAACACTCGAGTAAGTTATAATGTAATTGAATTGAACGAAGGAGTTAATCAAATAACTAAATAAAACACTCGAGTAAGTTATAATGTAATTGAATTGAACGAAAGGAGTTAATCAAATAACTAAATAAAACACTCGAGTAAGTTATTATGTAATTGAATTGAACGAAAGGAAGTTAATCAAATAACTAAATAAAACACTTGAGTAAGTTATTATGTAATTGAATTGAACGAAAGGAGTTAATCAAATAACTAAATAAAACACTCGAGTAAGTTATGATGTAATTGAATTGAACGAAGGAGTTAATCAAATAACTAAATAAAACACTTGAGTAAGTTATTATGTAATTGAATTGAACGAAATGAGTTAATCAAATAACTAAATAAAACACTCGAGTAAGTTATTATGTAATTGAATTGAACGAAACGAGTTAATCAAATAACTAAATAAAACACTTGAGTAAGTTTTTATGTAATTGAATTGAACGAAAGGAGTTAATCAAATAACTAAATAAAACACTCGAGTAAGTTATAATGTAATTGAATTGAACGAAAGGAGTTAATCAAATAACTAAATAAAACACTCGAGTAAGTTATAATGTAATTGAATTGAACGAAAGAGTTAATCAAATAACTAAATAAAACACTTGAGTAAGTTATTATGTAATTGAATTGAACGAAAGGAGTTAATCAAATAACTAAATAAAACACTCGAGTAAGTTATGATGTAATTGAATTGAACGAAAGAGTTAATCAAATAACTAAATAAAACACTTGAGTAAGTTATAATGTAATTGAATTGAACGAAAGGAGTTAATCAAATAACTAAATAAAACACTCGAGTAAGTTATTATGTAATTGAATTGAACGAAAGGAGTTAATCAAATAACTAAATAAAACAATCTAGTAAGTTATAATGTAATTGAATTGAACGAAGGAGTTAATCAAATAACTAAATAAAACACTCGAGTAAGTTATAATGTAATTGAATTGAACGAAAGGAGTTAATCAAATAACTAAATAAAACACTCGAGTAAGTTATTATGTAATTGAATTGAACGAAAGAGTTAATCAAATAACTAAATAAAACACTTGAGTAAGTTATTATGTAATTGAATTGAACGAAAGGAGTTAATCAAATAACTAAATAAAACACTCGAGTAAGTTATGATGTAATTGAATTGAACGAAAGGAGTTAATCAAATAACTAAATAAAACACTTGAGTAAGTTATTATGTAATTGAATTGAACGAAAGGAGTTAATCAAATAACTAAATAAAACACTCGAGTAAGTTATGATGTAATTGAATTGAACGAAAGGAGTTAATCAAATAACTAAATAAAACACTTGAGTAAGTTATTATGTAATTGAATTGAACGAAAGGAGTTAATCAAATAACTAAATAAAACACTCGAGTAAGTTATAATGTAATTGAATTGAACGAAAGAGTTAATCAAATAACTAAATAAAACACTTGAGTAAGTTATTATGTAATTGAATTGAACGAAAGGAGTTAATCAAATAACTAAATAAAACACTCGAGTAAGTTATTATGTAATTGAATTGAACGAAAGGAGTTAATCAAATAACTAAATAAAACAATCGAGTAAGTTATAATGTAATTGAATTGAACGAAGGAGTTAATCAAATAACTAAATAAAACACTCGAGTAAGTTATAATGTGATTGAATTGAACGAAAGGAGTTAATCAAATAACTAAATAAAACACTCGAGTAAGTTATTATGTAATTGAATTGATACGAAAGGAGTTAATCAAATAACTAAATAAAACATTTGAGTAAGTTATAATGTAATTGAATTGAACGAAAGGAGTTAATCAAATAACTAAATAAAACACTCGAGTAAGTTATGATGTAATTGAATTGAACGAAGGAGTTAATCAAATAACTAAATAAAACATTTGAGTAAGTTATTATGTAATTGAATTGAACGAAAGGAGTTAATCAAATAACTAAATAAAACACTCGAGTAAGTTATAATGTAATTGAATTGAACGAAAGGAGTTAATCAAATAACTAAATAAAACACTTTAGTAAGTTATTATGTAATTGAATTGAACGAAAGGAGTTAATCAAATAACTAAATAAAACACTCGAGTAAGTTATAATGTAATTGAATTGAACGAAAGGAGTTAATCAAATAACTAAATAAAACACTCGAGTAAGTTATAATGTAATTGAATTGAACGAAAGGAGTTAATCAAATAACTAAATAAAACACTCGAGTAAGTTATAATGTAATTGAATTGAACGAAAGGAGTTAATCAAATAACTAAATAAAACACTCGAGTAAGTTATAATGTAATTGAATTGAACGAAAGGAGTTAATCAAATAACTAAATAAAACACTCGAGTAAGTTATAATGTAATTGAATTGAACGAAAGAGTTAATCAAATAACTAAATAAAACACTCGAGTAAGTTATAATGTAATTGAATTGAACGAAAGGAGTTAATCAAATAACTAAATAAAACACTTGAGTAAGTTATAATGTAATTGAATTGAACGAAAGGAGTTAATCAAATAACTAAATAAAACACTCGAGTAAGTTATAATGTAATTGAATTGATCGAAAGGAGTTAATCAAATAACTAAAAAAAACACTCGAGTAAGTTATAATGTAATTGAATTGAACGAAGGAGTTAATCAAATAACTAAATAAAACACTCGAGTAAGTTATAATGTAATTGAATTGAACGAAGGAGTTAATCAAATAACTAAATAAAACACTCGAGTAAGTTATAATGTAATTGAATTGAACGAAAGAGTTAATCAAATAACTAAATAAAACACTCGAGTAAGTTATAATGTAATTGAATTGAACGAAGGAGTTAATCAAATAACTAAATAAAACACTCGAGTAAGTTATAATGTAATTGAATTGAACGAAAGGAGTTAATCAAATAACTAAATAAAACACTCTAGTAAGTTATTATGTAATTGAATTGAACGAAAGGAGTTGATCAAATAACTAAATAAAACACTTGAGTAAGTTATTATATAATTGAATTGAACGAAAGGAGTTAATCAAATAACTAAATAAAACACTCGAGTAAGTTATGATGTAATTGAATTGAACGAAGGAGTTAATCAAATAACTAAATAAAACACTTGAGTAAGTTATTATGTAATTGAATTGAACGAAAGGAGTTAATCAAATAACTAAATAAAACACTCGAGTAAGTTATTATGTAATTGAATTGAACGAAGGAGTTAATCAAATAACTAAATAAAACATTTGAGTAAGTTTTTATGTAATTGAATTGAACGAAAGGAGTTAATCAAATAACTAAATAAAACACTCGAGTAAGTTATAATGTAATTGAATTGAACGAAAGGAGTTAATCAAATAACTAAATAAAACACTCGAGTAAGTTATTATGTAATTGAATTGAACGAAAGGAGTTAATCAAATAACTAAATAAAACACTCGAGTAAGTTATTATGTAATTGAATTGAACGAAATGAGTTAATCAAATAACTAAATAAAACACTTGAGTAAGTTTTTATGTAATTGAATTGAACGAAAGGAGTTAATCAAATAACTAAATAAAACACTCGAGTAAGTTATAATGTAGTTGAATTGAACGAAGGAGTTAATCAAATAACTAAATAAAACACTCGAGTAAGTTATAATGTAATTGAATTGAACGAAAGGAGTTAATCAAATAACTAAATAAAACACTCGAGTAAGTTATAATGTAATTGAATTGAACGAAAGAGTTAATCAAATAACTAAATAAAACACTCGAGTAAGTTATAATGTAATTGAATTGAACGAAAGGAGTTAATCAAATAACTAAATAAAACACTCGAGTAAGTTATAATGTAATTGAATTGAACGAAAGGAGTTAATCGAATAACTAAATAAAACACTCGAGTAAGTGATAATGTAATTGAATTGAACGAAAGGAGTTAATCAAATAACTAAATAAAACACTCGAGTAAGTTATAATGTAATTGAATTGAACGAAGGAGTTAATCAAATAACTAAATAAAACACTCGAGTAAGTTATAATGTAATTGAATTGAACGAAAGGAGTTAATCAAATAACTAAATAAAACACTCGAGTAAGTTATAATGTAGTTGAATTGAACGAAGGAGTTAACCAAATAACTAAATAAAACACTCGAGTAAGTGATAATGTAATTGAATTGAACGAAAGGAGTTAATCAAATAACTAAATAAAACACTCAAGTAAGTTATAATGTAATTGAATTGAACGAAAGGAGTTAATCAAATAACTAAATAAAACACTCTAGTAAGTTATAATGTAATTGAATTGAACGAAGGAGTTAATCAAATAACTAAATAAAACACTCGAGTAAGTTATAATGTAATTGAATTGAACGAAAGGAGTTAATCGAATAACTAAATAAAACACTCTAGTAAGTTATTATGTAATTGAATTGTTCGAAATAAGTTAATCAAATAACTAAATAAAACATTTGAGTAAGTTTTTATGTAATTGAATTGAACGAAAGGAGTTAATCAAATAAGTAAATAAAATACTCGAGTAAGTTATGATGTAATTGAATTGAACGAAGGAGTTAATCAAATAACTAAATAAAACATTTGAGTAAGTTTTTATGTAATTGAATTGAACGAAAGGAGTTAATCAAATAAGTAAATAAAACACTCGAGTAAGTTATGATGTAATTGAATTGAACGAAAGGAGTTAATCAAATAACTAAATAAAACATTTGAGTAAGTTTTTATGTAATTGAATTGAACGAAATGAGTTAATCAAATAACTAAATAAAACACTCGAGTAAGTTATAATGTAATTGAATTGAACGAAAGAAGTTAATCAAATAACTAAATAAAACACTCGAGTAAGTTATTATATAATTGAATTGAACGAAAGGAGTTAATCAAATAAATAAATAAAACACTCGAGTAAGTTATTATGTAATTGAGTTGTTCGAAATGAGTTCATCAAATAACTAAATAAAACATTTGAGTTAGTTTTTATGTAATTGAATTGAACGAAAGGAGTTAATCAAATAACTAAATAAAACACTCGAGTAAGTTATAATGTAGTTGAATTGAACGAAGGAGTTAATCAAATAACTAAATAAAACACTCGAGTAAGTTATAATGTAATTGAATTGAACGAAAGGAGTTAATCGAATAACTAAATAAAACACTCTAGTAAGTTATTATGTAATTGAATTGTTCGAAATAAGTTAATCAAATAACTAAATAAAACATTTGAGTAAGTTTTTATGTAATTGAATTGAACGAAAGGAGTTAATCAAATAAGTAAATAAAATACTCGAGTAAGTTATGATGTAATTGAATTGAACGAAGGAGTTAATCAAATAACTAAATAAAACATTTGAGTTAGTTTTTATGTAATTGAATTGAACGAAATGAGTTAATCAAATAACTAAATAAAACACTCGAGTAAGTTATTATGTAATTGAATTGAACGAAAGGAGTTATTCAAATCAGTAAATAAAACATTTGAGTAAGTTTTTATGTAATTGAATTGAACGAAAGGAGTTAATCAAATAACTAAATAAAACACTCGAGTAAGTTATAATGTAATTGAATTGAACGAAAGGAGTTAATCGAATAACTAAATCAAACACTCACGTAAGTTATAATGTAATTGAATTGAACGAAAATGTAATCAAATAACTAAATAAAACACTTGAGTAAGTTATTATGGAATTGAATGGAACGAAATGAGGCAATCAAATAATTAAATAAAACACTCGAGTAAGTTATGATGTAATTGAATTGAACGAAAGAGTTAATCAAATAACTAAATAAAACACTTGAGTAATATATTATGTAATTGAATTGAACGAAGGAGTTAACTAAATAACTATATAAAACACTCGAGTAAGTTTTTATGTAATTGAATTGAACGAAAGGAGTTAATCAAATAAATAAATAAAACAATCTAGTAAGTTAAAATGTAATTGAATTGAACGAAGGAGTTAATCAAATAACTAAATAAAACACTCGAGTAAGTTATAATGTAATTGAATTGAACGAAAGGAGTTAATCAAATAACTAAATAAAACACTCGAGTAAGTTATAATGTAATTGAATTGAACGAAGGAGTTAATCAAATAACTAAATAAAACACTCGAGTAAGTTATAATGTAATTGAATTGAACGAAAGGAGTTAATCAAATAACTAAATAAATCCCTCAAATAAGTTATAATGTAATTGAATTGAACGAAAGGAGTTAATCGAATAACTAAATAAAACACTTTAGTAAGTTATTATGTAATTGAATTGTTCGAAATAAGTTAATCAAATAACTAAATAAAACATTTGAGTAAGTTATAATGTAATTGAATTGAACGAAAGGAGGTAATCAAATAACTAAATAAAACACTCGAGTAAGTTATAATGTAATTGAATTGAACGAAGGAGTTAATCAAATAACTAAATAAAACACTCGAGTAAGTTATAATGTAATTGAATTGAACGAAAGGAGTTAATCAAATAACTAAATAAAACACTCAACTAAGTTATAATGTAATTGAATTGAACGAAAGAGTTAATCAAATAACTAAATAAAACACTCTAGTAAGTTATAATGTAATTGAATTGAACGAAGGAGTTAATCAAATAACTAAATAAAACACTCGAGTAAGTTATAATGTAATTGAATTGAACGAAAGGAGTTAATCAAAATAACTAAATAAAACACTCGAGTAAGTTATAATGTAATTGAATTGAACGAAGGAGTTAATCAAATAACTAAATAAAACACTCGAGTAAGTTATAATGTAATTGAATTGAACGAAAGGAGTTAATCAAGTAACTAAATAAAACACTCAAATAAGTTATAATGTAATTGAATTGAACGAAAGAGTTAATCAAATAACTAAATAAAACACTCTAGTAAGTTATAATGTAATTGAATTGAACGAAGGAGTTAATCAAATAACTAAATAAAACACTCGAGTAAGTTATAATGTAATTGAATTGAACGAAAGGAGTTAATCGAATAACTAAATAAAACACTTTAGTAAGTTATTATGTAATTGAATTGTTCGGAATAAGTTAATCAAATAACTAAATAAAACATTTGAGTAAGTTTTTATGTAATTGAATTGAACGAAAGGAGTTAATCAAATAAGTAAATAAAATACTCGAGTAAGTTATGATTGATACAAGTCAAGGTCAAGGTCAAGCTCCAAATGATCCGATTTGTTTAGTCCTTGAAGTGTTCGGGTTCAATTTAAATTCAAACTCCTCATTTGTGTCATTTCTTAAGTGGGACGATGATTCCATTGATGAAGCATGAAGATGACACCATTTCTAGAGTCTTAGTTATTTTAATTAAGTCTTTAAAATTCAGCAATAAAGGTCCGAAATTCAGTTGCCTTATTTCGGATCCTTAGGCGTGTCTTAGGCGTGTGTTTAGGCTCCTTGTGTTCCAAGGTTGCAAGTTGTCATTGAGTTGTAATATTCCTTGCCTTACTTCTTGGTTTCCTTAAGTGTGTTGGGCGTGTGAAGAGATTTAGGGGGCTGATTTGTGGTTTCCTTAAATACTCCTTTATTCTCTCCTAGAATCAAGGTATTAGGATGTAAGGAGTTAAGGGATGTTTCCTTAATTTCCTTGAGCTGATTTTCGGCCTTGTGAGTCCTTGGAGGACAAGTTTAGTTGGCTATAAATAATAGTTCCATGCTATCATTCAAAGCATGTGAGATTTACCTAAAAACTTTGTTATTGAATTTAATTGTGTGATCAATTACTTTCGGCCATTGAGTAATTTTCGGGGGTGATTATTTACTTAGTGTTTAATCTACTTTATTCCAGGAGTGGTGTAAGTGAGATTAAGAGTTAATTAAAATATTCAGGAGTGATTATTTTAATTATCATATCCGGTGACTTAATCATAATTTTCGGACTTCATTACTTCATCAAGTTCGATCCTTTGCTCGAGATTCTTGATTGCTCATTCACTTTGGACGTGTAATCATATCAATGATGTAATTGAATTAAACGAAGGAGTTAATCAAATAACTAAATAAAACATTTGAGTTAGTTTTTATGTAATTGAATTGAACGAAAGGAGTTATTCAAATCAGTAAATAAAACATTTGAGTAAGTTTTTATGTAATTGAATTGAACGAAAGGAGTTAATCAAATAACTAAATAAAACACTCGAGTAAGTTATAATGTAATTGAATTGAACGAAAGGAGTTAATCGAATAACTAAATAAAACACTCACGTAAGTTATAATGTAATTGAATTGAACGAAATGAGTTAATCAAATAACTAAATAAAACACTCGAGTAAGTTATTATGTAATTGAATTGAACGAAAGGAGTTATTCAAATCAGTAAATAAAACATTTGAGTAAGTTTTTATGTAATTGAATTGAACGAAAGGTGTTAATCAAATAACTAAATAAAACACTCGAGTAAGTTATAATGTAATTGAATTGAACGAAAGGAGTTAATCGAATAACTAAATAAAACACTCACGTAAGTTATTATGTAATTGAATTGAACGAAGAGAGTTAATCAAATAACTAAAAAAAACACTCGAGTAAGTTATTAATTGAATTGAAAAAAAGAGTTAATCAAATAACTAAATAAAACACGTGAGTAAGTTATTATGTAATTGAATTGAACGAAGGAGTTAATTAAATAACTAAATAAAACACTCGAGTAAGTTTTTATGTAATTGAATTGAACGAAAGGAGTTAATCAAATAACTAAATAAAACACTTGAGTAAGTTATAATGTAATTGAATTGAACGAAAGGAGTTAATCAAATATCTAAATAAAACAACTCGAGTAAGTTATAATGTAATTGAATTGAACGAAAGGAGTTAATCAAATAACTAAATAAAACACTCGAGTAAGTTATAATGTAATTGAATTGAACGAAAGGAGTTAATCAAATAACTAAATAAAACACTCGAGTAAGTTATAATGTAATTGAATTGAACGAAAGGAGTTAATCGAATAACTAAATAAAACACTCGAGTAAGTTATAATGTAATTGAATTGAACGAAAGGAGTTAATCAAATAACTAAATAAAACACTCGAGTAAGTTATTATGTAATTGAATTGAACGAAAGGAGTTAATCAAATAACTAAATAAAACACTCGAGTAAGTTATAATGTAATTGAATTGAACGAAAGGAGTTAATCAAATAACTAAATAAAACACTCTAGTAAGTTATAATGTAATTGAATTGAACGAATGTAGTTAATCAAATAACTAAATAAAACACTCGAGTAAGTTATTATATAATTGAATTGTTCGAAATGAGTTAATCAAATAACTAAATAAAACATTTGAGTAAGTTTTTATATAATTGAATTGAACGAAAGGAGTTAATCAAATAACTAAATAAAACACTCGAGTAAGTTATAATGTAATTGAATTGAATGAAGTAGTTAATCAAATAACTAAATACAACACTTGAGTAAGTTATTATGTAATTGAATGGAACGAAGTAGTTAATCAAATAACTAAATAAAACACTCGAGTAAGTTATCATGTAATTGAATTGTTCGAAATGAGTTAATCAAATAATTAAATAAAACATATGAGTAAGTTTTTATGTAATTGAATTGAATGAAAGGAGTTAATCTACTAAATAAAACACTCGAGTAAGTTATAATGTAATTGAATTGAACGAAAGGAGTTAATCGAATAACTAAATAAAACACTCACGTAAGTTATAATGTAATTGAATTGAACGAAGGAGTTGATCAAATAACTAAATAAAACACTCGAGTAAGTTATAATGTAATTGAATTGAACGAAGGAGTTAATCAAATAACTAAATAAAACACTCGAGTAAGTTATAATGTAATTGAATTGAACGAAAGGAGTTAATCAAATAACTAAATAAAACACTCGAGTAAGTTATAATGTAATTGAATTGAACGAAAGGAGTTAATCGAATAACTAAATAAAACACTCGAGTAAGTTATAATGTAATTGAATTGAACGAAAGGAGTTAATCAAATAACTAAATAAAACACTCGAGTAAGTTATAATGTAATTGAATTGAACGAAAGGAGTTAATCAAATAACTAAATAAAACACTCGAGTAAGTTATAATGTAATTGAATTGAACGAAAGGAGTTAATCAAATAACTAAATAAAACACTCGAGTAAGTTATAATGTAATTGAATTGAACGAAAGGAGTTAATCAAATAACTAAATAAAACACTCGAGTAAGTTATAATGTAATTGAATTGAACGAAAGGAGTTAATCAAATAACTAAATAAAACACTCGAGTAAGTTATTATGTAATTGAATTGAACGAAAGGAGTTAATCAAATAACTAAATAAAACACTCGAGTAAGTTATTATGTAATTGAATTGTTCGAAATGAGTTAATCAAATAACTAAATAAAACATTTGAGTAAGTTTTTATGTAATTGAATTGAACGAAAGGAGTTAATCAAATAAGTAAATAAAACACTCGAGTAAGTTATGATGTAATTGAATTGAACGAAGGAGTTAATCAAATAACTAAATAAAACATTTGAGTTAGTTTTTATGTAATTGAATTGAACGAAATGAGTTAATCAAATAACTAAATAAAACACTCGAGTAAGTTATTATGTAATTGAATTGAACGAAAGGAGTTATTCAAATCAGTAAATAAAACATTTGAGTAAGTTTTTATGTAATTGAATTGAACGAAAGGAGTTAATCAAATAACTAAATAAAACACTCGAGTAAGTTATAATGTAATTGAATTGAACGAAAGGAGTTAATCGAATAACTAAATAAAACACTCACGTAAGTTATAATGTAATTGAATTGAACGAAAATGTAATCAAATAACTAAATAAAACACTTGAGTAAGTTATTATGGAATTGAATGGAACGAAATGAGGCAATCAAATAATTAAATAAAACACTCGAGTAAGTTATGATGTAATTGAATTGAACGAAAGAGTTAATCAAATAACTAAATAAAACACTTGAGTAATATATTATGTAATTGAATTGAACGAAGGAGTTAATTAAATAACTAAATAAAACACTCGAGTAAGTTTTTATGTAATTGAATTGAACGAAAGGAGTTAATCAAATAACTAAATAAAACAATCTAGTAAGTTATAATGTAATTGAATTGAACGAAGGAGTTAATCAAATAACTAAATAAAACACTCGAGTAAGTTATAATGTAATTGAATTGAACGAAAGGAGTTAATCAAATAACTAAATAAAACACTCGAGTAAGTTATAATGTAATTGAATTGAACGAAAGGAGTTAATCAAATAACTAAATAAAACACTCGAGTAAGTTATAATGTAATTGAATTGAACGAAAGGAGTTAATCAAATAACTAAATAAAACACTCGAGTAAGTTATAATGTAATTGAATTGAACGAAAGGAGTTAATCAAATAACTAAATAAAACACTTTGAGTAAGTTATAATGTAATTGAATTGAACGAAAGGAGTTAATCAAATAACTAAATAAAACACTCGAAGTAAGTTATAATGTAATTGAATTGAACGAAGGAGTTAATCAAATAACTAAATAAAACACTCGAGTAAGTTATAATGTAATTGAATTGAACGAAAGGAGTTAATCAAATAACTAAATAAAACACTCGAGTAAGTTATAATGTAATTGAATTGAACGAAAGGAGTTAATCAAATAACTAAATAAAACACTCTAGTAAGTTATAATGTAATTGAATTGAACGAAAGAGTTAATCAAATAACTAAATAAAACACTCGAGTAAGTTATAATGTAATTGAATTGAACGAAAGGAGTTAATCAAATAACTAAATAAAACACTCGAGTAAGTTATAATGTAATTGAATTGAACGAAAGGAGTTAATCAAATAACTAAATAAAACACTCGAGTAAGTTATTATGTAATTGAATTGAACGAAAGGAGTTAATCAAATAACTAAATAAAACATTTGAGTAAGTTTTTATGTAATTGAATTGAACGAAAGGAGTTAATCAAATAACTAAATAAAACACTCGAGTAAGTTATAATGTAATTGAATTGAACGAAAGGAGTTAATCGAATAACTAAATAAAACACTCACGTAAGTTATAATGTAATTGAATTGAACGAAATGAGTTAATCAAATAACTAAATAAAACACTCGAGTAAGTTATTATGTAATTGAATTGAACGAAAGGAGTTAATCAAATCAGTAAATAAAACATTTGAGTAAGTTTTTATGTAATTGAATTGAACGAAAGGAGTTAATCAAATAACTAAATAAAACACTCGAGTAAGTTATAATGTAATTGAATTGAACGAAAGGAGTTAATCGAATAACTAAATAAAACACTCACGTAAGTTATAATGTAATTGAATTGAACGAAAATGTAATCAAATAACTAAATAAAACACTTGAGTAAGTTATTATGGAATTGAATGGAACGAAAGAGTTAATCAAATAACTAAATAAAACACTCGAGTAAGTTATTATGTAATTGAATTGAACGAAAGGAGTTAATCAAATAACTAAATAAAACACTTGAGTAATATATTATGTAATTGAATTGAACGAAGGAGTTAATTAAATAACTAAATAAAACACTCGAGTAAGTTTTTATGTAATTGAATTGAACGAAAGGAGTTAATCAAATAACTAAATAAAACAATCTAGTAAGTTATAATGTAATTGAATTGAACGAAAGGAGTTAATCAAATAACTAAATAAAACACTCGAGTAAGTTATAATGTAATTGAATTGAACGAAAGGAGTTAATCAAATAACTAAATAAAACACTCGAGTAAGTTATAATGTAATTGAATTGAACGAAAGGAGTTAATCAAATAACTAAATAAAACACTCGAGTAAGTTATAATGTAATTGAATTGAACGAAAGGAGTTAATCAAATAACTAAATAAAACACTCGAGTAAGTTATTATGTAATTGAATTGAACGAATGAGTTAATCAAATAACTAAATAAAACACTCGAGTAAGTTATAATGTAATTGAATTGAACGAAAGGAGTTAATCAAATAACTAAATAAAACACTCGAGTAAGTTATAATGTAATTGAATTGAACGAAAGGAGTTAATCAAATAACTAAATAAAACACTCGAGTAAGTTATTATGTAATTGAATTGAACGAAAGGAGTTAATCAAATAACTAAATAAAACACTCGAGTAAGTTATTATGTAATTGAATTGAACGAAAGGAGTTAATCAAATAACTAAATAAAACACTCGAGTAAGTTATTATGTAATTGAATTGAACGAAAGGAGTTAATCAAATAACTAAATAAAACACTCGAGTAAGTTATTATGTAATTGAATTGAACGAAAGGAGTTAATCAAATAACTAAATAAAACACTCGAGTAAGTTATTATGTAATTGAATTGAACGAAAGGAGTTAATCAAATAACTAAATAAAACACTCGAGTAAGTTATTATGTAATTGAATTGAACGAAAGGAGTTAATCAAATAACTAAATAAAACACTCGAGTAAGTTATTATGTAATTGAATTGAACGAAAGGAGTTAATCAAATAACTAAATAAAACACTCGAGTAAGTTATAATGTAATTGAATTGAACGAAAGGAGTTAATCAAATAACTAAATAAAACACTCGAGTAAGTTATAATGTAATTGAATTGAACGAAAGGAGTTAATCAAATAACTAAATAAAACACTCGAGTAAGTTATAATGTAATTGAATTGAACGAAAGGAGTTAATCAAATAACTAAATAAAACACTCGAGTAAGTTATAATGTAATTGAATTGAACGAAAGGAGTTAATCAAATAACTAAATAAAACACTCGAGTAAGTTATAATGTAATTGAATTGAACGAAAGGAGTTAATCAAATAACTAAATAAAACACTCGAGTAAGTTATTATGTAATTGAATTGAACGAAAGGAGTTAATCAAATAACTAAATAAAACACTCGAGTAAGTTATAATGTAATTGAATTGAACGAAAGGAGTTAATCAAATAACTAAATAAAACACTCGAGTAAGTTATAATGTAATTGAATTGAACGAAAGGAGTTAATCAAATAACTAAATAAAACACTCGAGTAAGTTATAATGTAATTGAATTGAACGAAAGGAGTTAATCAAATAACTAAATAAAACACTCGAGTAAGTTATAATGTAATTGAATTGAACGAAAGGAGTTAATCAAATAACTAAATAAAACACTCGAGTAAGTTATAATGTAATTGAATTGAACGAAAGGAGTTAATCAAATAACTAAATAAAACACTCGAGTAAGTTATTATGTAATTGAATTGAACGAAAGGAGTTAATCAAATAACTAAATAAAACACTCGAGTAAGTTATAATGTAATTGAATTGAACGAAAGGAGTTAATCAAATAACTAAATAAAACACTTGAGTAAGTTATTATGTAATTGAATTGAACGAAAGGAGTTAATCAAATAACTAAATAAAACACTCGAGTAAGTTATTATGTAATTGAATTGAACGAAAGGAGTTAATCAAATAACTAAATAAAACACTCGAGTAAGTTATAATGTAATTGAATTGAACGAAAGGAGTTAATCAAATAACTAAATAAAACACTCGAGTAAGTTATAATGTAATTGAATTGAACGAAAGGAGTTAATCAAATAACTAAATAAAACACTCGAGTAAGTTATAATGTAATTGAATTGAACGAAAGGAGTTAATCAAATAACTAAATAAAACACTCGAGTAAGTTATAATGTAATTGAATTGAACGAAAGGAGTTAATCAAATAACTAAATAAAACACTCGAGTAAGTTATAATGTAATTGAATTGAACGAAAGGAGTTAATCAAATAACTAAATAAAACACTCGAGTAAGTTATAATGTAATTGAATTGAACGAAAGGAGTTAATCAAATAACTAAATAAAACACTCGAGTAAGTTATAATGTAATTGAATTGAACGAAAGGAGTTAATCAAATAACTAAATAAAACACTCGAGTAAGTTATTATGTAATTGAATTGAACGAAAGGAGTTAATCAAATAACTAAATAAAACACTCGAGTAAGTTATAATGTAATTGAATTGAACGAAAGGAGTTAATCAAATAACTAAATAAAACACTCGAGTAAGTTATAATGTAATTGAATTGAACGAAAGGAGTTAATCAAATAACTAAATAAAACACTCGAGTAAGTTATTATGTAATTGAATTGAACGAAAGGAGTTAATCAAATAACTAAATAAAACACTCGAGTAAGTTATAATGTAATTGAATTGAACGAAAGGAGTTAATCAAATAACTAAATAAAACACTCGAGTAAGTTATAATGTAATTGAATTGAACGAAAGGAGTTAATCAAATAACTAAATAAAACACTTGAGTAAGTTATTATGTAATTGAATTGAACGAAGGAGTTAATCAAATAACTAAATAAAACACTCGAGTAAGTTATTATGTAATTGAATTGAACGAAAGGAGTTAATCAAATAACTAAATAAAACACTTGAGTAAGTTATTATGTAATTGAATTGAACGAAAGGAGTTAATCAAATAACTAAATAAAACACTCGAGTAAGTTATTATGTAATTGAATTGAACGAAAGGAGTTAATCAAATAACTAAATAAAACACTTGAGTAAGTTTATAATGTAATTGAATTGAACGAAAGGAGTTAATCAAATAACTAAATAAAACACTCGAGTAAGTTATAATGTAATTGAATTGAACGAAAGGAGTTAATCAAATAACTAAATAAAACACTTGAGTAAGTTATTATGTAATTGAATTGAACGAAAGGAGTTAATCAAATAACTAAATAAAACACTCGAGTAAGTTATAATGTAATTGAATTGAACGAAAGGAGTTAATCAAATAACTAAATAAAACACTCGAGTAAGTTATAATGTAATTGAATTGAACGAAAGGAGTTAATCAAATAACTAAATAAAACACTCGAGTAAGTTATAATGTAATTGAATTGAACGAAAGGAGTTAATCAAATAACTAAATAAAACACTCGAGTAAGTTATAATGTAATTGAATTGAACGAAAGGAGTTAATCAAATAACTAAATAAAACACTCGAGTAAGTTATAATGTAATTGAATTGAACGAAGGAGTTAATCAAATAACTAAATAAAACACTCGAGTAAGTTATAATGTAATTGAATTGAACGAAAGGAGTTAATCAAATAACTAAATAAAACACTCGAGTAAGTTATAATGTAATTGAATTGAACGAAAGGAGTTAATCAAATAACTAAATAAAACACTTGAGTAAGTTATTATGTAATTGAATTGAACGAAGGAGTTAATCAAATAACTAAATAAAACACTCGAGTAAGTTATAATGTAATTGAATTGAACGAAGGAGTTAATCAAATAACTAAATAAAACACTTGAGTAAGTTATTATGTAATTGAATTGAACGAAAGGAGTTAATCAAATAACTAAATAAAACACTCGAGTAAGTTATTATGTAATTGAATTGAACGAAAGGAGTTAATCAAATAACTAAATAAAACACTTGAGTAAGTTATAATGTAATTGAATTGAACGAAAGGAGTTAATCAAATAACTAAATAAAACACTCGAGTAAGTTATAATGTAATTGAATTGAACGAAAGGAGTTAATCAAATAACTAAATAAAACACTCGAGTAAGTTATAATGCAATTGAATTGAACGAAAGGAGTTAATCAAATAACTAAATAAAACACTCGAGTAAGTTATTATGTAATTGAATTGAACGAAAGGAGTTAATCAAATAACTAAATAAAACACTTGAGTAAGTTATTAATGTAATTGAATTGAACGAAAGGAGTTAATCAAATAACTAAATAAAACACTCGAGTAAGTTATAATGTAATTGAATTGAACGAAAGAGTTAATCAAATAACTAAATAAAACACTCGAGTAAGTTATAATGTAATTGAATTGAACGAAGGAGTTAATCAAATAACTAAATAAAACACTCGAGTAAGTTATAATGTAATTGAATTGAACGAAAGGAGTTAATCAAATAACTAAATAAAACACTCGAGTAAGTTATAATGTAATTGAATTGAACGAAAGGAGTTAATCAAATAACTAAATAAAACACTCGAGTAAGTTATAATGTAATTGAATTGAACGAAGGAGTTAATCAAATAACTAAATAAAACACTTGAGTAACTTATTATGTAATTGAATTGAACGAAGGAGTTAATCAAATAACTAAATAAAACACTCGAGTAAGTTATTATGTAATTGAATTGAACGAAAGAGTTAATCAAATAACTAAATAAAACACTTGAGTAAGTTATAATGTAATTGAATTGAACGAAGGAGTTAATCAAATAACTAAATAAAACACTCGAGTAAGTTATAATGTAATTGAATTGAACGAAGGAGTTAATCAAATAACTAAATAAAACACTTGAGTAAGTTATTATGTAATTGAATTGAACGAAGGAGTTAATTAAATAACTAAATAAAACACTCGAGTAAGTTATTATGTAATTGAATTGAACGAAAGGAGTTAATCAAATAACTAAATAAAACACTCGAGTAAGTTATAATGTAATTGAATTGAACGAAAGGAGTTAATCAAATAACTAAATAAAACACTCGAGTAAGTTATAATGTAATTGAATTGAACGAAAGGAGTTAATCAAATAACTAAATAAAACACTTGAGTAAGTTATAATGTAATTGAATTGAACGAAGTAGTTAATCAAAT
The DNA here is from genome assembly GCA_947646795.1 of Beta lomatogona. Taxonomy (NCBI): domain Eukaryota; kingdom Viridiplantae; phylum Streptophyta; class Magnoliopsida; order Caryophyllales; family Amaranthaceae; genus Beta; species Beta lomatogona. The sequence goes on along the minus strand of CANSNZ010000075.1, from coordinate 9,805 downwards.
AACTAAATAAAACACTTGAGTAAGTTATTATATGTAATTGAATTGAACGAAGGAGTTAATCAAATAACTAAATAAAACACTTGAGTAAGTTATAATGTAATTGAATTGAACGAAAGGAGTTAATCAAATAACTAAATAAAACACTTGAGTAAGTTATAATGTAATTGAATTGAACGAAGGAGTTAATCAAATAACTAAATAAAACACTTGAGTAAGTTATAATGTAATTGAATTGAACGAAGGAGTTAATCAAATAACTAAATAAAACACTCGAGTAAGTTATAATGTAATTGAATTGAACGAAATGAGTTAATCAAATAACTAAATAAAACACTTGAGTAAGTTATAATGTAAATTGAATTGAACGAAAGGAGTTAATCAAATAACTAAATAAAACACTTGAGTAAGTTATAATGTAATTGAATTGAACGAAGGAGTTAATCAAATAACTAAATAAAACACTTGAGTAAGTTATTATGTAATTGAATTGAACGAAGGAGTTAATCAAATAACTAAATAAAACACTTGAGTAAGTTATAATGTAATTGAATTGAACGAAAGAGTTAATCAAATAACTAAATAAAACACTTGAGTAAGTTATAATGTAATTGAATTGAACGAAGGAGTTAATCAAATAACTAAATAAAACACTCGAGTAAGTTATAATGTAATTGAATTGAACGAAAGGAGTTAATCAAATAACTAAATAAAACATTTGAGTAAGTTATAATGGAATTGAATTGAACGAAGGAGTTACTGAAATAACTAAATAAAACACTTGAGTAAGTTATAATGTAATTGAATTGAACGAAGGAGTTACTCAAATAACTAAATAAAACACTCGAGTAAGTTATAATGTAATTGAATTGAACGAAAGGAGTTAATCAAATAACTAAATAAAACACTAGAGTAAGTTATTATGTAATTGAATTGAACGAAGGAGTTAATCAAATAACTAAATAAAACACTTGAGTAAGTTATAATGTAATTGAATTGAACGAAGGAGTTAATCAAATAACTAAATAAAACACTTGAGTAAGTTATTATGTAATTGAATTGAACGAAAGAGTTAATCAAATAACTAAATAAAACACTCGAGTAAGTTATAATGTAATTGAATTGAACGAAAGGAGTTAATCAAATAACTAAATAAAACACTCGAGTAAGTTATTAATGTAATTGAATTGAACGAAAGAGTTAATCAAATAACTAAATAAAACACTTGAGTAAGTTATTATGTAATTGAATTGAACGAAGGAGTTAATCAAATAACTAAATAAAACACTTGAGTAAGTTATAATGTAATTGAATTGAACGAAAGGAGTTAATCAAATAACTAAATAAAACACTTGAGTAAGTTATTATGTAATTGAATTGAACGAAAGGAGTTAATCAAATAACTAAATAAAACACTTGAGTAAGTTATAATGTAATTGAATTGAACGAAGGAGTTAATCAAATAACTAAATAAAACACTTGAGTAAGTTATAATGTAATTGAATTGAACGAAGGAGTTAATCAAATAACTAAATAAAACACTTGAGTAAGTTATTATGTAATTGAATTGAACGAATGAGTTAATCAAATAACTAAATAAAACACTTGAGTAAGTTATTATGTAATTGAATTGAACGAAAGGAGTTAATCAAATAACTAAATAAAACACTCGAGTAAGTTATAATGTAATTAAATTCAACGAAAGGAGTTAATCAAATAACTAAATGAAACACTTGACTAAGTTATAATGTAATTGAATTGAACGAAGGAGTTAATCAAATAACTAAATAAAACACTCGAGTAAGTTATAATGTAATTGAATTGAACGAATGAGTTAATCAAATAACTAAATAAAACACTTGAGTAAGTTATAATGTAATTGAATTGAACGAAAGGAGTTAATCAAATAACTAAATAAAACACTTGAGTAAGTTATTAATGTAATTGAATTGAACGAAGGAGTTAATCAAATAACTAAATAAAACACTCGAGTAAGTTATTATGTAATTGAATTGAACGAAGGAGTTAATCAAATAACTAAATAAAACACTTGAGTAAGTTATTATGTAATTGAATTGAACGAAAGGAGTTAATCAAATAACTAAATAAAACACTTGAGTAAGTTATTAATGTAATTGAATTGAACGAAAGGAGTTAATCAAATAACTAAATAAAACACTCGAGTAAGTTATAATGTAATTGAATTGAACGAAGGAGTTAATCAAATAACTAAATAAAACACTTGAGTAAGTTATTATGTAATTGAATTGAACGAAGGAGTTAATCAAATAACTAAATAAAACACTCGAGTAAGTTATTATGTAATTGAATTGAACGAAAGGAGTTAATCAAATAACTAAATAAAACACTTGAGTAAGTTATTATGTAATTGAATTGAACGAAGGAGTTAATCAAATAACTAAATAAAACACTTGAGTAAGTTATTAATGTAATTGAATTGAACGAAGGAGTTAATCAAATAACTAAATAAAACACTTGAGTAAGTTATAATGTAATTGAATTGAACGAAGGAGTTAATCAAATAACTAAATAAAACACTTCGAGTAAGTTATTATGTAATTGAATTGAACGAAAGGAGTTAATCAAATAACTAAATAAAACACTTGAGTAAGTTATAATGTAATTGAATTGAACGAAGGAGTTAATCAAATAACTAAATAAAACACTTGAGTAAGTTATTAATGTAATTGAATTGAACGAAAGGAGTTAATCAAATAACTAAATAAAACACTTGAGTAAGTTATTATGTAATTGAATTGAACGAAGGAGTTAATCAAATAACTAAATAAAACACTCGAGTAAGTTATTATGTAATTGAATTGAACGAAGGAGTTAATCAAATAACTAAATAAAACACTCGAGTAAGTTATAATGTAATTGAATTGAACGAAAGGAGTTAATCAAATAACTAAATAAAACACTTGAGTAAGTTATAATGTAATTGAATTGAACGGAAGGAGTTAATCAAATAACTAAATAAAACACTCATGAGTAAGTTATTAATGTAATTGAATTGAACGAAGGAGTTAATCAAATAACTAAATAAAACACTTGAGTAAGTTATTATGTAATTGAATTGAACGAAGGAGTTAATCAAATAACTAAATAAAACACTTGAGTAAGTTATAATGTAATTGAATTGAACGAATGGAGTTAATCAAATAACTAAATAAAACACTCGAGTAAGTTATAATGTAATTGAATTGAACGAAGGAGTTAATCAAATAACTAAATAAAACACTTGAGTAAGTTATAATGTAATTGAATTGAACGAAGGAGTTAATCAAATAACTAAATAAAACACTTGAGTAAGTTATAATGTAATTGAATTGAACGAAAGAGTTAATCAAATAACTAAATAAAACACTCGAGTAAGTTATTATTTAATTGAATTGAACGAAGGAGTTAATCAAATAACTAAATAAAACACTTGAGTAAGTTATTAATGTAATTGAATTGAACGAAGGAGTTAATCAAATAACTAAATAAAACACTTGAGTAAGTTATAATGTAATTGAATTGAACGAAGGAGTTAATCAAATAACTAAATAAAACACTTGAGTAAGTTATTAATGTAATTGAATTGAACGAAGGAGTTAATCAAATAACTAAATAAAACACTTCGAGTAAGTTATTATGTAATTGAATTGAACGAAGGAGTTAATCAAATAACTAAATAAAACACTCGAGTAAGTTATTATGTAATTGAATTGAACGAAGGAGTTAATCAAATAACTAAATAAAACACTTGAGTAAGTTATTATGTAATTGAATTGAACGAAGGAGTTAATCAAATAACTAAATAAAACACTTGAGTAAGTTATAATGTAATTGAATTGAACGAAGGAGTTAATCAAATAACTAAATAAAACACTTGAGTAAGTTATAATGTAATTGAATTGAACGAAGGAGTTAATCAAATAACTAAATAAAACACTTGAGTAAGTTATTATGTAATTGAATTGAACGAAAGAGTTAATCAAATAACTAAATAAAACACTTGAGTAAGTTATAATGTAATTGAATTGAACGAAAGAGTTAATCAAATAACTAAATAAAACACTTGAGTAAGTTATTATGTAATTGAATTGAACGAAGGAGTTAATCAAATAACTAAATAAAACACTTGAGTAAGTTATTATGTAATTGAATTGAACGAAGGAGTTAATCAAATAACTAAATAAAACACTTGAGTAAGTTATAATGTAATTGAATTGAACGAAGGAGTTAATCAAATAACTAAATAAAACACTTGAGTAAGTTATAATGTAATTGAATTGAACGAAGGAGTTAATCAAATAACTAAATAAAACACTTCGAGTAAGTTATAATGTAATTGAATTGAACGAAAGAGTTAATCAAATAACTAAATAAAACACTCGAGTAAGTTATAATGTAATTGAATTGAACGAAGGAGTTGCTCAAATAACTAAATAAAACACTTGAGTAAGTTATAATGTAATTGAATTGAACGAAAGAGTTAATCAAATAACTAAATAAAACACTCTGAGTAAGTTATAATGTAATTGAATTGAACGAAGGAGTTAATCAAATAACTAAATAAAACACTTGAGTAAGTTATTATATGTAATTGAATTGAACGAAGGAGTTAATCAAATAACTAAATAAAACACTTCGAGTAAGTTATAATGTAATTGAATTGAACGAAGGAGTTAATCAAATAACTAAATAAAACACTCGAGTAAGTTATTATGTAATTGAATTGAACGAAGGAGTTAATCAAATAACTAAATAAAACACTTGAGTAAGTTATAATGTAATTGAATTGAACGAAGGAGTTAATCAAATAACTAAATAAAACACTCGAGTAAGTTATTATGTAATTGAATTGAACGAAGGAGTTAATCAAATAACTAAATAAAACACTTGAGTAAGTTATAATGTAATTGAATTGAACGAAGGAGTTAATCAAATAACTAAATAAAACACTTGAGTAAGTTATTATGTAATTGAATTGAACGAAGGAGTTAATCAAATAACTAAATAAAACACTTGAGTAAGTTATTATGTAATTGAATTGAACGAAGGAGTTAATCAAATAACTAAATAAAACACTTCGAGTAAGTTATTAATGTAATTGAATTGAACGAATGAGTTAATCAAATAACTAAATAAAACACTTGAGTAAGTTATAATGTAATTGAATTGAACGAAGGAGTTAATCAAATAACTAAATAAAACACTCGAGTAAGTTATTAATGTAATTGAATTGAACGAAGGAGTTAATCAAATAACTAAATAAAACACTTCGAGTAAGTTATTATGTAATTGAATTGAACGAAGGAGTTAATCAAATAACTAAATAAAACACTTGAGTAAGTTATAATGTAATTGAATTGAACGAAGGAGTTAATCAAATAACTAAATAAAACACTTGAGTAAGTTATTATGTAATTGAATTGAACGAAGGAGTTAATCAAATAACTAAATAAAACACTTGAGTAAGTTATTATGTAATTGAATTGAACGAATGAGTTAATCAAATAACTAACATAAAACACTTCGAGTAAGTTATAATGTAATTGAATTGAACGAAGGAGTTAATCAAATAACTAAATAAAACACTTGAGTAAGTTATTAATGTAATTGAATTGAACGAAGGAGTTAATCAAATAACTAAATAAAACACTTGAGTAAGTTATTATGTAATTGAATTGAACGAAGGAGTTAATCAAATAACTAAATAAAACACTTGAGTAAGTTATTAATGTAATTGAATTGAACGAAGGAGTTAATCAAATAACTAAATAAAACACTTGAGTAAGTTATTATGTAATTGAATTGAACGAAGGAGTTAATCAAATAACTAAATAAAACACTCGAGTAAGTTATTATGTAATTGAATTGAACGAAGAAGTTAATCAAATAACTAAATAAAACACTCGAGTAAGTTATAATGTAATTGAATTGAACGAAGGAGTTAATCAAATAACTACATAAAACACTCGAGTAGGTTATAATGTAATTGAATTGAACGAAAGTAGTTAATCAAATAACTAAATAAAACACATGAGTAAGTTATAATGTAATTGAATTGAACGAAGGAGTTAATCAAATAACTAAATAAAACACTTGAGTAAGTTTTTATATGTAATTGAATTGAACGAAGGAGTTACTCAAATAACTAAATGAAACATTTGAGTAAGTTATTATGTAATTGAATTAAACGAATGAGTAAATCATATAACTAAATAAAACACTCGAGTAAGTTATTATGTAATTGAATTGAACGAAAGGAGTTAATCAAATAACTAAATAAAACACTCGAGTAAGTTATAATGTAATTGAATTGAAAGAAGGAGTTAATCAAATAACTACATAAAACACTCGAGTAGGTTATAATGTAATTGAATTGAACGAAAGTAGTTAATCAAATAACTAAATAAAACACATGAGTAAGTTATAATGTAATTGAATTGAACGAAGGAGTTAATCAAATAACTAAATAAAACACTTGAGTAAGTTATAATGTAATTGAATTGAACGAAGGAGTTACTCAAATAACTAAATGAAACATTTGAGTAAGTTATTATGTAATTGAATTAAACGAATGAGTAAATCATATAACTAAATAAAACACTCGAGTAAGTTATTATGTAATTGAATTGAACGAAGAAGTTAATCAAATAACAAAATAAAACACTCGAGTAAGTTATAATGTAATTGAATTGAAAGAAGGAGTTAATCAAATAACTACATAAAACACTCGAGTAGGTTATAATGTAATTGAATTGAACGAAAGTAGTTAATCAAATAACTAAATAAAACACATGAGTAAGTTATAATGTAATTGAATTGAACGAAGGAGTTAATCAAATAACTAAATAAAACACTTGAGTAAGTTTTTATATGTAATTGAATTGAACGAAGGAGTTACTCAAATAACTAAATGAAACATTTGAGTAAGTTATTATGTAATTGAATTAAACGAATGAGTAAATCATATAACTAAATAAAACACTCGAGTAAGTTATTATGTAATTGAATTGAACGAAGAAGTTAATCAAATAACAAAATAAAACACTCGAGTAAGTTATAATGTAATTGAATTGAAAGAAGGAGTTAATCAAATAACTACATAAAACACTCGAGTAAGTTATAATGTAATTGAATTGAACGAAAGTAGTTAATCAAATAACTAAATAAAACACATGAGTAAGTTATAATGTAGTTGAATTGAACGAAGGAGTTACTCAAATAACTAAATAAATGTAAGTTTTTATATGTAATTGAATTGAACGAAAGAGTTACTCAAATAACAAAATGAAACATTTCAGTAAGTTATTATGTAATTGAATTAAACGAATGAGTAAATCAAATAACTAAATAAAACACTCGAGTAAGTTATAATGTAATTGAATTGAACGAAAGGAGTTAATCAAATAACTAAATAAAACACTTGTGTAAGTTTTTATATGTAATTGAATTGAACGAAGGAGTTACTCAAATAACTAAATGAAACATTTGAGTAAGTTATTATGTAATTGAATTAAACGAATGAGTTAATCAAATAGCTTACATAAAACACTTGAGTAAGTTATAATGTAATTGAATTGAACGAAAGAGTTAATCTAATAACTAAATAAAACACTTGAGTAAGTTGTAATGTAATTGAATTGAACGAAAGAGTTAATCAAATAACTAAAAAAAACACTTGAGTAAGTTATTTTGTAATTGAATTGAACGAATGAGTTAATCAAATAACTAAATAAAACTCCTGAGCAAGTTAGAATGTAATTGAATTGAACGAATGCGTTAATCAAATAACTAAATAAAACACTCGAGTAAGTCATTATGTAATTGAATTGAACGAATGAGTAAATCAAATAACTAAATAAAACACTCGAGTAAGTTATTATGTAATTGAATTGAACGAAGAAGTTAATCAAATAACAAAATAAAACACTCGAGTAAGTTATAATGTAATTGAATTGAAAGAAGGAGTTAATCAAATAACTACATAAAACACTCGAGTAGGTTATAATGTAATTGAATTGAACGAAAGTAGTTAATCAAATAACTAAATAAAACACATGAGTAAGTTATAATGTAATTGAATTGAACGAAGGAGTTAATCAAATAACTAAATAAAACACTTGAAGTAAGTTTTTTATATGTAATTGAACTGAACAAGGAGTTACTCAAATAACTAAATGAAACATTTGAGTAAGTTATTATGTAATTGAATTAAACGAATGAGTAAATCATATAACTAAATAAAACACTCGAGTAAGTTATTATGTAATTGAATTGAACGAAGAAGTTAATCAAATAACAAAATAAAACACTCGAGTAAGTTATAATGTAATTGAATTGAAAGAAGGAGTTAATCAAATAACTACATAAAACACTCGAGTAGGTTATAATGTAATTGAATTGAACGAAAGTAGTTAATCAAATAACTAAATAAAACACATGAGTAAGTTATAATGTAATTGAATTGAACGAAGGAGTTAATCAAATAACTAAATAAAACACTTGAGTAAGTTTTTATATGTAATTGAATTGAACGAAGGAGTTACTCAAATAACTAAATGAAACATTTGAGTAAGTTATTATGTAATTGAATTAAACGAATGAGTAAATCATATAACTAAATAAAACACTCGAGTAAGTTATTATGTAATTGAATTGAACGAAGAAGTTAATCAAATAACAAAATAAAACACTCGAGTAAGTTATAATGTAATTGAATTGAAAGAAGGAGTTAATCAAATAACTACATAAAACACTCGAGTAGGTTATAATGTAATTGAATTGAACGAAAGTAGTTAATCAAATAACTAAATAAAACACATGAGTAAGTTATAATGTAATTGAATTGAACGAAGGAGTTAATCAAATAACTAAATAAAACACTTGAGTAAGTTTTTATATGTAATTGAATTGAACGAAGGAGTTACTCAAATAACTAAATGAAACATTTGAGTAAGTTATTATGTAATTGAATTAAACGAATGAGTAAATCATATAACTAAATAAAACACTCGAGTAAGTTATTATGTAATTGAATTGAACGAAGAAGTTAATCAAATAACAAAATAAAACACTCGAGTAAGTTATAATGTAATTGAATTGAAAGAAGGAGTTAATCAAATAACTACATAAAACACTCGAGTAGGTTATAATGTAATTGAATTGAACGAAAGTAGTTAATCAAATAACTAAATAAAACACATGAGTAAGTTATAATGTAATTGAATTGAACGAAGGAGTTAATCAAATAACTAAATAAAACACTTGAGTAAGTTTTTATATGTAATTGAATTGAACGAAGGAGTTAATCAAATAACTAAATAAAACACTTGAGTAAGTTATTATGTAATTGAATTGAACGAATGGAGTTAATCAAATAACTAAATAAAACACTTGAGTAAGTTATATATGTAATTGAATTGAACGAAGGAGTTAATCAAATAACTAAATAAAACACTTGAGTAAGTTATAATGTAATTGAATTGAACGAAAGAGTTAATCAAATAACTAAATAAAACACTCGAGTAAGTTATTATGTAATTGAATTGAACGAAAGGAGTTAATCAAATAACTAAATAAAACACTTGAGTAAGTTATAATGTAATTGAATTGAACGAAAGGAGTTAATCAAATAACTAAATAAAACACTCGAGTAAGTTATTATGTAATTGAATTGAACGAAAGGAGTTAATCAAATAACTAAATAAAACACTTCGAGTAAGTTATAATGTAATTGAATTGAACGAAGGAGTTAATCAAATAACTAAATAAAACACTTGAGTAAGTTATT
>CANSNZ010000074.1:0-147973 GCA_947646795.1 Beta lomatogona | reverse complement strand
TTTTTTTTTTTTTTATTTTACTTATAATTTTGGTAATTTTGTACGTGGGTTTTGGATATTGGTGATTAACTGTTGAAACAATTTTGTTTTCTAAGTGCATGATTTTTTAGATTTGGTGTTTTATTCTAAATTGCAGCGTACAACTTTTATTTATTTATTTCCAATTGATCAAGTTTCGAATTTGCCAAAAAGTTGGTATTTTTATTCAAGGTCGATGAATCCCTGCACCACCGCGCGCGATTTACCCACAGCACTGTTTTGGGTATCTTCATTTTTTTTGAGGGGTATCTCTCATGATCTTTACCTACTCTAAAATGCAAGAAATCAGAGATTGATTAATTAGCAAGGAAAATTCTTTGTGGGCTGATTTATGCCGCTTGGGAGGCGGGTTAATTGACTTAAAATTTGAGAAGAAGAGGAAAATATATTTAAGATGTTGCAATAGTGAGCTAGTAGAGAAAGAAAGACGGGAGAAGGTTGTGTGAAAAATGAGAATAATTAAAATTGATTGATACAAAAATACAAAAAAAAAAAAATTCTACCTCAGGTGAGTTAAAGTGAGGTTAGTTAGCCGGACATTCCTAACCTTAGGTCCTTATAGGTGAAAAAAGTTGTAGGTCCTAAAGGGTGAAAAACATGAAAGTCGAGGTCCTGGGTTGTATGCTTAACTCAAGTTAAGAATATTATTACAACCAAATTTTTAGACAATACTAAAATAACTAATTCCAAGATAGAACAACTAAATAAGTCATCTAGGTAAATTATCCAAGTCTCCTCACACGAGATCCCGCTTCCCAAGTTCTACCCGCAGCAAGGTAAAAGAAGACAACACGAAAAAACACCCAAAAATCAGAAAAACTGAGTAACCGACTCCATCCCGTAAAAATAATAATTTTAAAAATAGGTTCTTTGAGTCGAGAAGGAAAGGTGCACAATTAATAATTATATTAATGTTTGGTACCTCGAAACGTTTTTATATTAATAACTCTTTGCAGACGGATAATATCCTTTTTATGGACCATGGCTAGCCTCCTTCTCTCTCTTCTCTCCTAAACCCAAATTCTCCATTGTCAATTTTGGAGGGGCTTCCATCGATCTTTACCTCGGGAAAGCCCCAAATCTTTATTTCTTTTATGTTTTTTTGTCTCTGTAGCCTATAATAATGCCTCCCCCGAAAGAAAGGGTTATTCTCCCTTCGAAAAATAGCAAGGTTTTTTCGATCTCCTTCGAAAGACAGTGGACACAGTGGTTTTTCGAACTCCTTCGAAAGACAATGTTTATTTGCGTTAAGCTAGGGCCTCCAGCCATGTGGAACTACGATCGATGTTTATTGATCGGATTCCTGATTACGAAATCAACACAAAAGAATTTTCTTTCCCCACAAAATTATGAAGCGACGACTTAATTTTGATCCACTCAAAAAAGTTGTATGAGACAATAAAACGAGAATATGCCGAATTGTTATATCTATGTATTTGGATTCTCAATCCTTCACTAGTTATTCTTGTTTTATTTTGTTAAATCTGTTTTCAATATCGTTAATTGTCAATTGTAGATGTCATATGACTTTCATTAATGAAATATAGTATCCTTTGGGACTTATTTCAAAAAAAAAAAAAAAAAAAAAAACTCCAGACATAAGTCACATAATCATATAACATTTAATCACACAATTAACAATAATAATTTTTAATTTAGAGAAGGAATGTGAACGCCGCAGGCGGGACTAATCCCTATTATCCGCCTACTTCAACAAGAGGTCGTCACCCCAATACAACCATGGCCAATATCATAGAGTCCCTAGTGTGCAAACTCTTTACTTGGATCACAACAAATAGAAGGAAGACAACAGGTTGGTATCGAATATAATAAATAACCTATAGATAGATATACCATCATATAGGGCAACCTGTTCAACACCCTTTCTTTGGGCTTCATCCCTTATTAGTATTATTTAAAAAGTCATATTGTACACAAGTTCTCAATTTGATAACCATACAATTTCTACAAGTCTTTTTAACATAGAACATATTCAAGTCATAAGTTTTTTACACGAATAATCACATAATACTAATACTTTAGTAATCTTTGTTCCAAAATAATAACATGATAATAAAATATTTATACTATTACCAATATTATAATAACATAATTTAGTTTATAGTGCTACAAGAATCATACTCTTATAATAGTAAATACTAACTCATAAATTAATAACATTGGTCTATAAATTATTTATCACATACATAACATCATAATCACACAATCCCATAGGTAATGTAATCCCCCGTAAATTATGAATTTTATAAATATATTTTAAGGTATATTTATATATAATTTAGTATGTTTTATTAGTTAAATGATTGATTTCTTGAAGGGTTGACTATTTGAAAGTTAAAGAAATTATTTAATAATTTGAAGAAAGTCAAACATTTTATTTAGTCATACTTTGAAATATATTTGAAAAGCTTAAAACACTTTTGGGTTATGAAAAGGATTTTATATTGGGTATGAGGAACCCAACCACCCAATTCATCTTAGCCCAATCATCTTTTCCTAAGCCCAAAAGGGAACCTATATAAACCCCCAAAAACCTCAATTTCCCACATTAAACACATTTTATTTTCTCTTCTCTTCCACTCCCTTTATTTTTTCCGACCTACTCCTCTTCTTTCTTCTCTGCTCTCTTTTTCTCTCCCTTGCTCTCGGATTTTCCCTCCTCTTCGGGCGGACCGACGACCACCATCGGCGCCACCACCAACCGACGACATCGGCCGCTCTTCCCCCTTGCGCCGCCGTGTGTCTTTCTCCCCTCTTCTTTGCTTGGTTGTTTTTCTTCCTACTCGAAGTTATTTTAATGCAAAATTTGTATTTTTAGGGTTAGTTTTAATAAGTTTATGTTTAAAAGTTATAATTTGATGATTTGTTTATGAATCTAAGGTTATGTAAATTGTTTAATGAAGTTAGAAAATTCTAGATTTACTTATTATGTTAAAATAGGGTTTTAAAATATCAAAGCATGGATTTTTAGGGTTTTATAAGTTGGAAATTCATAGTAGTATGTTGTAGTTTGTGAAATTGAGTATTCTTATGATTTTAAGTATGTTTAAGCATGTTTAAAAAGGGTTTTATTATAGTATATGTTGCTGGAAATTTAAAAAGGAGGTTGGTAATGGGGTTTTTATGATTAAACCATGTGTTTTAAGGGCTTTTAAGCAACTAGTGTAGTAGTACTATACTAGGAGGTTTTAATAATTAAGTTTTAATGATGGGAAAGGTTTTTAAACACTTTTGAGAAGGGTTTAAAGTATTTTATTAGTGATGGGAAATTTATAAAGTAGTGATTGTGGGTTATGATTGATTATTTTAGGTGGAGATTTCACTTTAGGCGACTTTTAAGGTTGTGAAAGTGGTCGCTCGATTTGTCTACACAAGGTACGTACATACCGTATTTCGTCTTCTAAATTAGAACCGGTTTTGGTTAGACAACTCGGTCCATTGACTATTCCATCTAAATTAATTAACTTACTAGTGGTGGAGTTTAATTCAAGAAAAGTAGTCTGCTATGTTGTTGTATGATTATTTATTCATCGCTTAGAATTTATTAGTATCATGTTAGGATTATTGATTTATTTACCATGTAGTACTCCGCTTTGCCGATTAAGTGCTTTATGTGTATGTGTTGATCATGGCTATGCCTTATTGATCCCTGTGATGACCCATTTGGTGAGCAAGTCTATCGAGATCAATACTACATCGTCATTTACGAGTTTGAAGATTATGCATCATGGGTTCGGGATTGGAGAGCTTGTGTTGACTTTTACTTTGACTTTGACTTTATGCTTTTGTAGTTGACTTTTACTTTGGAGGTTGACTCTTGACTTTATGTTGTTTTGTTGACTCTTTGGGTTGACTAAGTTTTATTTATAAAGTTTATTAAGTATGTTTTCCGATACGTTTTCAATCGGGCGATAATACTTTGATAATTCTCTAAGTTTTATATTAAAAAGGTATTTTAGAAAAAGAGAATTGTCGGGGTGTTACAAAGTGGTATAAGAGCTTTAGGTTTTATTGGCCTTTCGTGCCAACTTTAAATTTTTAGGCGCCTAGCTAGCTAGTTACTTAAAATTAATTTCTTAGAAATCGAGCTCCTACTTATTCGTTTTGCTCAAATCACTTTTCGAAACATTTTTTAGATTCAAGATTTTGATAATTTATTTTTCAAATTATTGTAAAGTCCGAATTTTTTTATGTGGTTCAAAAATTTCGAACTTCTTCATTTTTTTATTTATTTCGTTTCTTTTCTTTTTTTTTAAATTATATATATATATATATATATATATATATATATATATATATATATATATATATATATATATATATATATATATATTACTTATTTATTTACTTATTTTAGTACTTCTAGTTTATTTTGATTACTTTATTATTTTGTGAGAGATGTGTAGTATAGGAAGGGCATATAGGATAGAAATATTATATGTCTCGCATTAAACAATTAGTTCGGCATGTTTATGTTTTCTTCCCTACTTAGCTTGTTTTTTTATGTTGTTCCTATGCTTTGAGTTGTTGGTTATTTTTGCTTATTGGTTATTGTTGGGATCATACGCTAAGTGAGAGTATCAATTACTTATGGATGTCATATTTATCTGTTTTAGGATCTCTAGCTATGTCTAATAGAGAAGCTACTAGAGTAGGGAGCTACTACAATCGGGTGTGTTGAGTGATGACGAGAGTGATGGAGGATATGAGTACAGCAATGATAGCTACACTAGCCTAGAGATCATTATGCGTCGTATTTTGAAGGTTAGCGGTCCAAATAGTGATGATGAGATCATTCGGGAGTTTGATCATCTTTGGGAGTCAAACTCGGAAGGATATCTACTATTGTTGTGATGATGAGTGTCTTTGGTGAGCTGAGGTATGCTGCAGCAGATGAGGATGATGAGGATGATGGGGACGTTGAAGATTTTGATGACGAGGTTTTCACTCTAGAAAAGTACAAGGAATCTAAGGATAAGGCGATGATGTATCACCCTAGTTTATGTATTTATGCTTTGAGAATAAATGTTGGATAATTAGTCAAGCAATGGTTTAAATTTATTTCTTTGGCACTTTGTTTTGTTTAGGAAAAAGTACAGTTATTATCAACATTTTGAGGAATAAATGTAAAAATTTAGTTATCCAAGTGAGCAAGAATTTATTTTGGGCACGTGAATGGGAATGTTTTATTCATTTGTTATGATTGATTTTTTAATGGATCCTCACATGTGTTTATTCTTGATGAGAATATTTTCCACAAATGATTGTATGATTGATGATGATGTATTCTATGGTATTATTATAACTTCATGAGAAATTGTATGTTGATGCGAATCTTTATGGTCAAATCAAATGTTGCCTTCGTGGAGAATGACATGTAAATTATGTATCGAACCTAAAGTAGAGTTGCGTTAATTTCAGGTCGCGCAGTAGAATAGCTAATAACGGTAAGGATTTAGCTATTCGCCTATTGGCAGAGAATTTGACTCACGAAAAGAGCCGAGCGTCCCGATTATCTTTGGGTACATGTTTGAAAGACTAGCCAAAGTTAAGCCACCATACTTTAAGGGGCAAGCCGACCTTACCTTCTTAGAGAGTTGGATTAGGGAATTTGAGAAGATTTTGGGGGTTGTGAATTTTCCTACGGTATGAAAGTAGGTCAAGTTGTATTATACCGAAAGATGAGGCTAACATATGGTGGAGAGAAAATGGGGCTAGGCGAGTGATGTTGAGGGATTTAATTGGGATTCCTTTATTCTTTGCTTTAAGGGGGAAGTTTTACCACCTTTTATGAAGAAACGAGAAGGCCCGGGAGTTTATAAACCTTAGGATGGTGAGCATGACCATCTCTCGAGTACTATAGTAAGTTCATAGCATTGTCGAGGTTTGCACCTGAGGTAGTAGCCACCGAGGAGTTAAAGGCTCAAAGATTTGAGCAAGGCTTGACTAAGGAAATCCAAGCTGGGGTTAGGTGGTGAGACTTTTGCATCTTTAGATGTGGTGTATGAAAGAGAGCGCCCTTATTTATGGTCGTCGGTGGAGGCGTGATAAAAGAATGTTGTAATGGGTAAGAAGAGAAATGATTTCAATCTTTGGAGGAAATCGGGGGTAACTTTAAGAAGAACAAATGTGAATGGGAATTTCCAAGGGAGAAATGGACAGGGGCTATAACAATAAGGGCCAATCGAGAGAGGGTTTACCATTGTAAGAAGTGCGGCAAGAACCACCCTGGTAGAGGCGCAAAGGGAGACCTAGTAACTGTAACTCTCTTTTGTAAGAAGAAGGGCCATAGGGATTATGAGTGCTTCACGAAGCAAAAGAAAGAGCAAAATGGTAATAGGAGTGGTAACCATGTGAGGTATGGGTTCAACCGGTCGAGGAAGACCAAGGTTCGAACTCGTAGGGTCACCAGAACAACCAAGGAAGCTACGGTAAGCCTGCTAGTGAGGGCAACAACAACCAAAATAAGGCTCACGTGAACCTGCCGTGATGAGTCGCAATGAAGGCGATCGATCCGTCGACGTAATTTCCGGTACTTTTCTATTAACTCCGTTCTCATTAAAGTGTTGTTTGATTACGGGCGACTTATTCGTTTGTGTCGTGAGTACGTCATTAAGAGTCCGGGGTTGGTAGATTCCGAGGTGATTGATTTGCCTATTAGTATACCTACTGGAGAGATCATAAGGTGTACCAAGTTGTTTAAAGATTGGCCTCTGAAGATAGGAGACAGTGTATTTCCTTATGATTTAATAGAGTTCAATTTCGGAGACCTAGATGTTATTCTTGGGATGAATTGGTTAGGTTTCTACAAGACCAAAATAGGCTACTGCGAAGCTCATAAAGTAGTGTTGAGAAGCCCTTTGGGGAAGTTGACTTCGTATCAACGTTTTGGGAAGCCTAAGAGCTTTGGGGTTATTTACGCTATGCAAGTGAAGAAGTTGATGAAGAAGGGGTGTGAGCTATTTTTTTTGTAGTGTGCATGATGTGAGTAAAGAAGTGGGATTGAAGATCGAGGATGTTCCAATCGTGAATGAGTTTATGGATGCGTTTCCAAGCGAGATTTCTGGTGTGCCGCCTGCAAGAGCTGTTGAATTCACCATAGACTTAGTTCCTAGTACTGCACCTATATCTAAAGCACCTTATAGAATGGCACCTCCCCGAGATGAGTGAGTTGAAGACGTAGTTGCAAGAGCTATTGGATAAAGGTTATATTGGGCCTAGTGCGTCACCTCGGGAGCTCCTATGTTGTTTGTAAAGAAGAAGATGGGAGTATGAGATTGTGCATTGACTATAGGGAGTTAAACAATGTGACTATTAAGAACAAGTATCCTTTGCCTAGGATAGATGACCTGTTTGACCAGTTGTATGGAGCGAGCATGTTCTCGAAGATTGATTTGCGTTTGGGGTATCACCAGTTGAGGGTTGCTGATAAGGATATACCTAAGACTGCATTTAGGACGTGTTATGGTCACTATGAGTATCTTGTAATGCCATTTGGATTGACCAATGCTCCGGCCATATTTATAAATTTGATGAATAGGATATTCCATGAGTTCTTGGATAAGCTCGTTGTGGTATTCATTGATGATATTCTGATTTATTTAAAGAGTGGATAAGAGCATAATGAGCACTTGAGGATAATATTAGAGACGCTTAGGAAGAAACAATTGTATGCCAAGTTCTCTAAGTGTGAGTTTCGTTTGGAGAAAGTAGCATTTCTGGGACATTATGTGTCAAAGGAAGGAGTTTATGTGGATCTGCAAAGATTAAGCTGTTAGTGAGTGGCCTACTCTAAATAATGTGTCGATATCGGGAGTTTTACGGGTTTAGGCTGGCTATTGTAGGAGATTTGTGAGAGATTTCTCAAAGATAGCGAGGCCAATGACTAGTCTAATGAAGAAAGAATCAAAATTTGAGTGGAGTGAGAAATGCGAGGAAGCTTTTTAGATTTTGAAGGAGCATTTAACCTCTGCACCTGTTTTAAACCTGCCTGATGGAAATGAGGGATTTAAGGTGTATAGTGATGCTTCGAAGAATGGCTTAGGATGTGTTCTGCAGCAGAATGGGAAGGTGATCGCGTATGCATCGCGTCAGTTGAAACCATATGAGGCAAACTACCCATGATTTAGAGTTAGCTGTGATCGTT
Source organism: Beta lomatogona (assembly GCA_947646795.1). Classification (NCBI taxonomy): domain Eukaryota; kingdom Viridiplantae; phylum Streptophyta; class Magnoliopsida; order Caryophyllales; family Amaranthaceae; genus Beta; species Beta lomatogona. Next base: position 139,767 of record CANSNZ010000074.1, on the reverse strand, counting down.
TTTGCCTTGAAAATTTGGAGACATTACCTTTATAGGGCAACATGTAAGATCTTTACCGACCATAAGAGCTTGAAGTACATTTTCACCCAGAAAGACCTCAATATGAGGCAGAGAAGATGGTTAGAGTTGATTAAGGATTATGATCTAGGCATTTAGTATCATGAAGGGAAGGCGAATGTAGTTGCCGATGCTTTGAGTAGGAAGTCGAGTCATAGCATGAATGCCTTGGTAGTTCATGAGGAATTGTGTCGAGATATGCAAAGGCTTAGCCTAGAAATCTTAAATCCTGGGGAGATCGAGGCCAGATTGAGTGCTTTATCATTGGGGTTGTCAGTTTTCGATGAGATCAAAAAGGGTCAAGTTGGAGACGAGCACCTAGATAAGATTAAGGAGAAGATGAAGCAAGGTAAGGAAGTCTACTTTAAGATCCATGATGATGGAAGTTTGAGGTTCAAGGGAAGGTGGTGTGTACCACAACAATGCGATGAGCCTAAGAGACTTCTTATGGATGAAGGGCATAATACTCCATATACTGTAAACCCTAGGGGTGATAAGTTGTATAAGGATCTTAAGGAAATCTATTGGTGGCCAAATTGAAGCGTGAGGTTGGCTGAGTTCGTGTCTAAGTGTCTAACCTGTCAGAAAGTGAAGATAGATCATAAGAGACTAATGGGGAAGGTTCAATCCTTAGATGTTCCTGGATGGAAGTGGGTTTCCATATCGATGGATTTTGTGACTGCTTTGCCGAAGACAAGAAACGGCAATGATACGATTTGGGTTATTGTGGACCGTCTGACGAAGTCCGTCGTGTTCGTTCCAATTAAAGAGACATGGAAGAAGAAGCAACTTGCGATGACGTACATCAAGCATGTGGAGCGACTGCATGGAGTTCCAACAAATATTATTTCAAATCGCGATTCGAGATTCCTCTCAAAATCTTGGCAGAAGGTCCAGTTGAATCTTGGAACAACATTGAAGATGAGCACTGCTTTCCACCCTGCAACCGATGGTTAGACTGAAAGGACTAACCAGACTATGGAAGATATGTTGAGAGCGTGCTCTATTGACTTCCAAGGTAGTTGGGAAGACTAATTAGACTTCATTGAGTTTTCATATAATAATAGTTATCATGCGAGCATCAAGATGGCTCCTTTTGAGGCATTGTATGGAAGGAAGTGTAGAAGTCCCATTTGCTGGAACGATTTTAGTGAGAATATAGTATTGAGGGACGAAATTCATCGAGGATACTGTTAAGAATGTCAAGTTAATTCAGGCTAGAATTCATGCTGCTCAAGATAGGGAGAAGAGTTATGCTGATTTAAAGCGGAGAAAAGATGAATTCGCAGTGGGTGATAAAGTGTTTTTGAAAGTATCACCAACTAAGGGCGTGATGAGGTTTGGGAAAAAGGGCAAATTAAGTGCTAAATATATTGTTCCATATGCGATTTTGCAAATAATTAGGAAGGTAGCTTATAAGTTGGCGTTGCCAATGGAATTCGAGAAAATGCATAATGTGTTTCATATTTCCCAACTCAAGAGATATATTTCTGATGAGCGTCATGTTTTGGATCGTGAGAGAATCCAAATCGATTGTAGCCTCACATATGAGGAAAGGCCTGTAAGAATTCTCGATAAAAAGGTGCGTAGTACACGCAATAAGGATGTGAATATCTTGAAAGTGCTTTGGTCTAACCATGAGTCAGAAGAGGCAACGTGGGAAGCTGAAGACAAAATGAAGAAGAAGTATAGTTATTCCTTGAGGTGAGTTACGAGGGCGTAACTCATTTTCATTAAGGGGAGTCGAATGCGATAGAATTTCGTGCTTTTTACCTTATCTTATGGTATTTTTATGCATTTTTATGCTTATTTTGGTGATTTGCACATGTTGGTGCAAAATAAATAGATTCTTCGCATAGAAAAGGTGTTCATGAATTTTATAAATATATTTTAAGGTATATTTATATATAATTTAGTATGTTTTAGTATTTTAAACGATTTATTTATTGAAGGGTTGACTATTTGAAAGTCAAAGAAATTATTTAATGATTTGAAGAAAGTCAAACATTTTATTTAGTCATACTTTGAAATATATTTGAAAAGTTCAAAACACTTTTTGGGTTGTGAAAAGGATTTTAAATTGGGTATGAGGAACCCAACCACCCAATTCATCAACCATTAAACAATACCTTTAGCCCAATCACCTTTTCCTAAGACCAAAAGGGAAACCTATATAAACCCCCAAAAACCCCAAAAACCCTAATTTCTCACACATTAAACACATTTTATTTTCTCTATCTTCCTCCCTCTATTTTTTTCGGCCCTCTCCTCTTCTTTTCTTCTTTCTCTTTTTCTCTCCCCCTTGCTCTCGGTTTTCTCCTCCTCTTCGGGCCGACCGACGACCACCACCGCGCCACCACCAACCGACCGACAGCGGCGGCAGTGGCCGCCCTTCCCCCTTGTGCCGCCGTGTGTCTTTCTCCTCTTCTTTGCTTGGTTGTTTTTTTCCTCCTCAAGTTATTTTAATGCAAAGTTTGTATTTTTAGGGTTTGTTTTAATAAGTTTATGTTTAAAAGTTATAATTTGATGATTTGCTTATGAATCTAAGGTTATGTAAATTGTTTAATGAAGTTAGAAAATTACATATTTACTTATTATGTTAAAATAGCGTTTTGAAATATCAAAGCATGGATTTTTAGGGTTTTATAAGTTGGAAAATAATAGTAGTATGTTGTAGTTTGTGAAATTGAGTATTATTATGATTTTAAGTATGTTTAAGCATGTTTAAAAAGGGTTTTATTATAGTATATGTTGCTGGAAATTTAAAAAGGATGTTGGTAATGGCGTTTTTATGATTAAACCATGTGTTTTAAGGGCTTTTAAGCAACTAGTGTGGTAGTACTATACTAGGAGGTTTTAATAATTAAGTTTTAATGATAGGAAAGGTTTTTAAACACTTTTGATAAGGGTTTAAAGTATTTTATTAGTGCTTGAAATTTATAAAGTATTGATTGTGGGTTATGATTGGTTATTTTAGGCACAGATTTCTCTTTAGGCGACTTTTAAGGTTGTGAAAGTGGCCGCTCAATTTGTCTACACAAAGTACGTACATAACTATGTGTTGATTGGACTAGTATGATGTCCTAAGGATGAGAATTGAGTAGTATCATGTATAGGGAACTAGTTTTAGTTCATATATGTGATTTCTATTAAGTTGGATTTGCATGTTTTATGCCGTTGTGTGAAGCATGTTGGTTATGTTATTGATATTATGTTTGTATGGAATGTTGATGCAAGCATATGGGATTTGGGAACTTTATTTTTATTAATTCACCTGAGGGATTAATATTTATGATTGGCTTTGGATCATGATTGAATCATGTTGTTCCCTTTGAATTACTTAACTACTTTATGAGAACCAAGAGCCTTATTTGGTAAGTTGATTTTTATACATATGAAAGGTTGGTTGGTTGTTGACTTGGTTCAACAAATAAATAAAGGTTATGGATTTAATATTGGAATTGCTCTTGGGTTGTTAAGTTGTTGATCACTTATCTAATCCTAAGATAAATATGGAAGTTTATGAATACTCGAGGATTATATTGTTTGTTCTAGTTGTGAGCCATAACCAGTAATAGCTTATTAATCATGTAAAGTGAAACGTGGATAGCAATAGCTTTAGACTTGTGCACGTCTGAAGTGTTGGACTAGTATGAGTTGGAGTACATGGTGGTAGCCCATGACTTTTATTTGGACCGGGATTGATCACCGTGTCCTATTTTTATTTTAAAGGTTCCTCGATATCGTAGGTCATGGGAATACGGAGTCGCTCCCGTATTTCGTCTTCTAAATTGAAGACTGGTTTTGGTTAGACAACTCGTTCCATTGACTATTCCATCTAAATTAATTAGCTTACTAGTGGTGGAGTTTAGTTCAGTAAAAGTAGTCTGCTATGTTGTTGTATGATTATTTATTCCTCGCTTAGTATTTATTAATATCATGTAAGGATTATTGATTTATTTACCATGTAGTACTCGGCTTTGCTGATTACGTGCTTTGTGTGTATGTGTTGATCATGGCTATGCCTTATTGATCATGTGATGACCCATTTGGTGAGCAGTCTCTCGGGATCAATAATGCATCGTCATTTACGAGGTTTGAAGATGATGCATCATGGGTTCGGGATTGGAGAGCTTGTGTCGACTTTACTTTGACTTTGACTTTATGCTTTTCTAGTTGACTTTGACTATTGTATTTGACTTTTACTTTGGAGGTCGACTTTTGACTTTATGTTGGTTTGACTTTAGAGTTGACTCATTAGGTTGACTAAGTTTTATTTCTAAAGTTTATTAAGTACGTTTTCATTTGTAAAATTCCCGAATAAGCCGAACGTTTTCACACGGGCGATAATACTTTGATAATTCTCTAAGTTTTATATTAAAAAGGTATTTTAGAAAAGAGAGAATTGTCGGGTGTTACGGTAACCGTTTTACAACGGGAATTAAAGTACGATGGACATCGAAATTACCTCGAGTAGCGCAGATACGAATAATAAAGTCATCATTAGAAAGCTCCTTCTACAAAATCTCCGTCTACAATAGTAAGTTAACGAACGAAATTAGTCACCTATGTAATACCCGAAAAGTACTAAGTTGTTAAGTTGAAGGTAGTAGATAACATAAAAATTTTCATTAAAATATAAAATCAAGTGTTAAAAGTTGTACATGGGTCATTGTTTAAGATTAGAGAATGAAGAGTTTGAATTTTAAGTAATCAGAATATAAGAGGAAGAAGAACGAAAAAGATTTAAAAAAAAGAAACAAACATGACAATTGACAACTCACTGTTGTCCTATTGAAAATTATGAAACGTGGGGTTTGTATAGAAACCAAAAAAGTAAAAGAAGGTTTTTACAGAAAGCCCAAAACATGAGCATCTCTCTTGTTGTATTGAACCAGTTCAATTCGAAAAAAAATTCAAAGACCAGAAGAACAAAAAGAAGGAAGAAGAAAAAGAAGAAGAAAGAAGAAAGAAGAAGGAAGAAGAAAGAAGGGTCACGCCAACCAGTCACTCAACCAGTCCGGCGACTAGCGGCGGCGGCGAGTAGTGGGTCGTGACTTAATAAGTTCGTCTTTCTTTTTCTTTTGTATTTTTTTAATAATTTCCGATAAAGGTCGAGAGTAATGGTGAAGAAGTGGAATTTAAATGAATGAAATCAGTAAATCAGTACTTACACAAGAGGAAGAGTTGAGCAAAGTGATCTGGTGGAAGAGAGTTGTGGGTTTTTATAGTGTAATTATCAAGAGTAATTTAGGGTAGATGGATCTTTGATTGCTTGATTTTCTCAATCAATGAGATTGATTGGAGGCTAATTGATTATACTCAAGTCATCTCTGATTGTAATCTTTGATTGAAAGTAAAAATGGAAGGAAATATTAAGTTTGATATATGCGTGGAAGATGCTAACAAAAGAATTTCTCTTCCTTTTTCCTTTTTTTTTGAATACTAAATGTAAGGAGAAAAATTGAAATCAGACATTGGTTTGCAAATATAATATGTAACTCAAATTTGAGTCATAAGGAAAGGTAAATAATGTATTATTTTGTAAAACACAATGTTATAACAAAATTTGTGAAAATGTAAATAATGTATTATTTTGTAAACAGAATGTTATAACGAAATTTGGTTGAAGGTCCTATTCATGAGATCCATGAATGCAGCAGGTGCTTTAGTGAGTCCAAAGGGCATAATTGTGAACTCGTAATGGCCATACCTTGTTCGGAAGGCTGTTTTGGGTATATCTTCATCCGCGATTCTCAACTAATGATATCCATAACGCAAGTTGATTTTTGAGAATACTGCAGCACCTTTTAACTGATCGAAAAGATCCTCGATTCTAGGAAGTGGGTATATATTCTTGACAGTGACATTGTTCAACTCCCTATAGTCGACGCATAGTCTTAGAGACCCATCCTTCTTCCTAACGAAGAACACTGGTGCTCCTCAGGGTGTGCTCCTCAGGGTAAGACACTTAGTCTTATATATCCTTTCTCCAAGAGTTCTTCTAATTGCACTTTCAGTTCTCTTGTTTTTGCTGGGGCCATTCGATATGGTGCTTTAGAAATAGGCATGTTCCAGGAATTACATTGGTGTTGAAATCAACTTCTCTCTCTGGTGGCATTCCTGGAATCTCTTCTGGAAATACATTTGGGAATTCACAAACAACAGGAATTTTGGGTATTTCTTCATCCTCCTTACTTATATCTTTCATGTGACATAGGTAGACTGGGTAGCCTTTCCTAATGTAAGTTTGAAGGTTCAAAGCTGAGATAATCTTGATTTCAGGTGTAAAGACAACCCCTTGGTAAGATATCCTATTCCCTTTTGGTCCTTTAAGAGTCACTTTTTGCTTATGACACTCAATCTTTGCTTGATATCTACTCAACTAGTCCCTTCCTAGGATAACATCAAAGTATTTCAAGGAAAACAAGATTAGGTCGGCAAGTAGATCGATTACGGTCTATGGTAATAGGAATGTCTTGAAAAAGGGTATTACATGGGACTGTAGTTCCGGTGGACATAACGATGTTGGCTAGACATGACGATGAAGGTTCTAAGGGAAACTTTTCCACAAAAGACTTAGAAATAAAATGAATGAGACGCTCCTGAGTCAAATAGTAAGAAAGCAGGGTTAGATTTTACGAGAAAAGTATCCGTCACGACGTTACTGTTGGTGTATGCTTCAGTGCTGCTCATGACGTGAATTCTACCAAAAGTTGGACGTGCACCATTTCCATTGATAAGGTTGTTGCTCTGAGTAGCATTTGGAGTGGCTTGATTACCATTGTTGCTTGGACCTTGAGGATTGGTAGGGCGATTATTGGTCTGGTATTGGTTTCAATTGCCATTTCCATTGTTGTTGTTTCCCCTGTTTTGTCCACTTTGGTCATTTTGCCTATTTGGACATCGACTTGTGTCCCTGGTTCCCCCGCACTAAAAACGCTTAATTCTTTCACCCGACATGTGAAACCTGGATGACTCTTATTGCACTTCTTACAGACAAACAGTTTCTTATTATTGTCTCCTTGTCGCATTTGACCTTGATTGTTGTTGTGAGAACTGTTGTTATTGGTATAACGACCTCCTTGATGGTTACCCCCACCATTATTTCCTCCATAGCGAGCCTTTTTCTTCATAACCTTGAGATTGGGAGTTCCCACTTTGGTCTTTCCATTTGATTCTTCCCAATACTTCTTCTTCTTGTTTCAAAATTCTCTCCATATTGCAAGCTTTACTGTAAGCCTCCATAAAAGTGGTTGAGGTACTACTGCCTAGTCACTTTTGGATTCTAAAGCTAAGTCCATCCTCAAATTTCTGGGCTTTTGTGGCCTCATCTGAAACCATATTGGGGCAGAACCTAGCATATTCATGAAATTTATGAGCATACTCTTCTACGCTCATAGTAGATCCTTGATTGAATCTAGTAAACTCACTACATTTTTGCCTCCTAATGTATTTGGGATAGCATCGGGCCATCATAGCAGTCTTAGAAGTGGACCAATACAAATTAGGTTGCATAAGAATGGTAGTCCTTGAGTCTCCCACCAAAGATCGGCATCTTCTCGAAGGTAAAAGGTAGCATGGTCAACCTTGTAGTTGTCAGGAGTTCCATTAGAAGTGAATATTTTCTCTATATCGCGCAACCAGTTTTCCAACGCAATAGGATCTTTTCGACCAACGAAGGTTGGTGATTTCAAGTTGGCAATTTTCTTAGCCATTGTTGCTTGAGATTCTTCACCGACATGGTTGTTGAGTTGGTTTTGGAGAACAAGTACAAAACTTTGGGATAATTGTTCAAGAGTTCGTAAACGAGCAGCGATTTGTTCGGAAGTCTCAGGCATGTTCTTGTTTTGGCGTAAACGTGAACGAGTATATACAATAAATTGCATAAGCTACCTAGAAAAGAAAACAATGGTGTTACCACCATTTATTACTAAGGTAAAGTATAATGATGAGACATAGTCATTTAATTTGAGCTAGGAACACAACTTAGAAAATGCAAACAACTTTATTCAAATAATAACATCATTGTTCAACATAGCAAGTACTTGGTTCTAAATCTTATTACACATATTAAAATAAAATAAAAGAAAACCTAAAGGTTATCATCCTCCATAGGCTCTTCTTCCTCCATAGGCTCTTCCTCCTCCATATCAGACTAAGGGTAGGTAGGGGTAAGGCTTCTATCGGCCTCTCCTTCATCGAACCGGAGCCATTTAATTCTAGATTGTAGTGATATTCTTCCATAGCATCAATCATAACCCTCAAGTAGATACTCAATGGTCGAAACCACGATCCTCTATGCGTATACCTCTCAAAGTTAGGTGTCCCATTAATATAAAAATCACTATATTTTCTTTTGATTGCTCCTAATGGTCCTCGCTCGGGTAGGGTTTTCAATAAGACATAAGTTTTCTTTTCGGGAGTTCAAAAGTCGGAACTCCTTATAAATCATTGAAATGGTAACTTCCAATAGCCAAGTTCAAACGGTGGACATAATCACAAACATCCTCCCGTATCTCTTGCGAATCAAGTAAGGTGAAGCGAGAGAGAGGGCCCGTGACTTTCCTCGTTGTCCTTTTTCTTGCGGTTTGGTAAAGTCTTGCCATCTAAAACATAAAGGAACATATATTAAGTACTTAAAAGTAGTACTTCAAAACATTAATAAAATAAAATAATCCCTTTTTGAACCCACTCTCATAACTTAGTTTATTTAGTCCTAATTTTATTTATTTAATTTACTTAACCCATTTAATTCCTTTAATCCAACTTTTCCTAGTTAATCTTAAATCTAAGCTCTTGATACCACTTTGCAACACCCTCCAAACTTAAATAAATATATATTCAAATAAATATAGTTTTCGGAAAATCATTTATTCAAGCTTGGAGGATATTACCGCCCATTTACTCTCTAAGAGTAAACGAAAGGCTAACAAAACTAATTAACCCAAGTACTTTAGAAAAGAGAAATTTGAAGTTAAGAATATTATTACAACCAAATTTTTAGACAATACTAAAATAACTAATTCCAAGATAGAACAACTAAATAAGTCATCTAGGTGAATTATCTAAGTCTCCTCACACGAGATCCCATCACCAAGTTCTACGTGCAAAGTAACGAAAAAGAAGAAAACAAGAGAAACAACTCCCAAAAATCGGAAAAAGCTGAGTAATTCGACTTCATCCCGTAAAAATAATAATTTTAAAAATAGGCTTTGAGTTTAGAAGGAAAGGTGAACAATTAATAATGATATTAATGTTTGGGTTCTAAAACGTTTATACTAATAACTACAGACATAAGTCACATAATCATATAACATTTAATCACACAATTAACAACAATAATTTTTAATTAAGAGAGGATATGTGAACGTCAATAGGCCGGGACAATAGGGCAACTTGTTCAACATCCTTTCGAGCTTCATTACCCTCCTTAGTATTATTTAAAAAGTCATAATGCACACAAGTTCTCAATTTAATAACCATACAATTTCACAAGTCTTTTTAACATAGAACATATTCAAGTCATAAGTTCTTTACAAGAATAATCACATAGTAATACTTTGGTAATCTACGTTTCCAAAATAATCACATGATAATAAGATATTTATACTATTACCAATATTATAATAACATAATCCAGTTCATAGTACTATAAGAATCATACTCTTATAAAAGTAATTACTAACTCATAAATTAATAACATTACTCTATAAAATATTTATCACATACACAACCACATAACCACATAATCACACAATCACATAGTAACCGTTTTACAACGAGAATTAGAGTACGATGGACATCGAAATTACCTCGAGTAGCGCTGAAAAGAATAATAAAGTCACCCCTAGAAAGCTCCTTCTACAAAATCTCCGTCTACAATAGTAAGTTAACGAACAAAATTAGTCACTATGTAATACCCGAAAATTACTAAGTTGTTAAGTTGAAGGTAGTAGATAACATAAAAATTTTCATTAAAATATAAAATCAAATGTTAAAAGTTGTACATGGGTCATTGTTTAAGATTAGAGAATGAAGAGTTTGAATTTTAAGTAATTAGAATATAAGAGGAAGAAGAACGAAAAAGATTTTAAAAAAAAAGAAACAAACTTGACAATTAACAGCTCATTGTTGTCCTACTGAAAATTATGAAACGTGGGGTTTGTATAGAAACCAAAAAGTCAAAGAAGGTTTTTAGAGAAATCCCAAAAAATGAGCATCTCTCTGGTTCTACTGAATCAGTTCCCTTCGAAAAAAATTCAAAGACCAGAAGAACAAAAGAAGAAAGAAGAAAAAGAAGAAAGAAGAAATAAGAAGGAAGAAGAAAGAAGGGACAAGCCAACCAGTCACTCAACCAGTCCGGCGACTAGCGGCGGCGGCGAGTAGTGGGTCGTGACTTAATAAGTTCGTCTTTCTTTTTCTTTTCTTTTTTATTTAATAATTTCCGAGTGAAGGTCGAGAGTAATGGTGAAAAAGTGGAACTTAAATGAATGAAATCGATAAATCAATACTTACACAAGAGGAAGGGTTGAGCAAAGTGATGCGGTGGAAGAGAGTTATGGGTTTTACGGTGTAATTATCAAGAGTAATTTAGGGTAGATGGATCTTTGATTGCTTGATTTCAATCACGAGATTGATTGGAGGCTAATTGATTATAATCAAATCATCTCTGATAATCTTTGATTGAAAATAAAAATGGAAGGATATATTAAGTTTGGTATATGCGTGGAAGATGCTTGACGAGAAGAAATTCTCTTCCTTTTTCCTATTTTTTTTTTTTTTTAATACTAAATGTAAGGAAAAATTGAAATTAGACATTGAATTGCAAATGTAATATGTAACTCAAATTTGAGTCATAAGGAAAGGTAAATAATGTATTATTTTGTAAAACACAATGTTATAACAAAATTTGTGAAAATGTAAATAATGTATTATTTTGTAAAACAGAATGTTAAAACGAAATTTGTGAAAATGATTTCGGAATATTACAAAAATTCTATCAAATCCAAGAAATCTTCCCATGAACCTTGATACTCCATGACACAAGATTAAAGTGTGAATCGTTCATTCCGTTTTGTCGGTGCATGCGCGAGGATGAAAAGTTGTACTCATTAACATATTAGTGCTCAAAGCCTTTTGCAAACTCCGTCGAAAATTAGACAAGAACCGCGAATCACGATCCGAAACAATGTCCTTAGGCATACCATTATATTTCACCATCCACTTCACATACGCTTTAGCCAACTGATTCATAGACCAAGTACTCTTCATAGGTATGCAAGTTGCGGATTTAGTTAAACGATCTACCACAACCCAAATCTTATAATTTCCAACCTTAGTCCTTAGTAAAGCAAACACGAAATCCATTGATATGAAATCCCACTTCCAACTTGGAATATCCAAAGGTTGAACCTTCCCGTGTGGCCTTTTGTGCTCAATCTTGACCTTTTGGTATGTACTCTCGCTTCATGTTTGGCCACCAAAACGTACGCTTCTGTCCTTATACAACTTATCACCACCTGGTGTATCGAATATGGGGAGTTATGAGCATCTTCCATTAATTTCCACTTCAAATATTCTCTATTACATGGTACACACCACCTCCCCTTGAACCCGATACTCCCAACATCAGCTATCTGGAAATTCAACACCTGACCCTCCTGGATCTTCTCCCAAATCTTTTCTAACTTTTCATCCTTCAACCCTCCCTAATCTTATCATAGATCGAAGGTTAAGCCGACAAAGTACTCAACACTTCCCTCTTCCAATACCTCCCTCGACGGTTTACGAAACTCTACACATAACCGGCTCGGCAACATTGCATTTACTGAATGACTCGGCTTTTGGCTTAATGCATCGGCGACAACATTAGCTTGGCCCTCATGATACTGAATCTCGAAATCATAATCCTTGGTCGACTCCAACCTCCTAACTTTGCCTCATGTTCAACTCTTTCTAAGTGAAAATGTACTTGAAGCTCTTATGATTCGTGAATAACTTACATGTTTCCCCATACAAGTAGTGCCGAGCATATCTTCAAAGCAAACACTATTGGAGCTAATTCGAGATCATGGGTTGGATAAGATCACCTCATATAGTTTTAAGCGCCTAGAAGCATAAGTGATGACCTTCTCGTTCCGCATCAATACACACCCTAACCTAAATTTTGAAGCATCACTTATAAACCTCATCCTGTTGACTCTCATCCGAGGTTGAGCTAATATAAATATTGTAGTCGACCTTTCCTTCAACGCCGAAAAAGTCACACTCTAGAGTCTAGACAAACTTATATTCCTTCTTCATCGGGCTAGTCATTGGTCTCAAGATCTTCGAGAAATCCTTCACAAATCTCCAGATAGTAACGAGGCTAATCCAAGAAAACTCCTTATATCGAGACATCGTCTTCGGTGTTGGCCACTCACACCTTTGCTTGAATCTTAGCGGGATCTCACCGAAACTCCTTACTTTGAGATAACATGTCCTAAAAAGGCAACCTCCTCTAACCAAAACTCGCACTTAGAGAGCTTGGCGTACAACTTATGCTCTCTCGGGGTTGACAAAACTTTCCTCAAATGCAACTCATGACTTGCTTCCATCCTTCGAATATATCAAGATATCATCTATAAACACAACCACATATTTGTCCAAGCATGGCCTAATACTCCTATGCATCAAATCCATGAACGCTACAGGTGTGTTGGTCAGACCAAACGGCATCAACTGTGAACTCATAGTGACCATAATACATCCTAAATGTAATCTTAGGAATATCACCTTGACCAATCTTCAATTGGGAATAACGACCTCAAATCTATCTTCGAGAAAATCCTTGCTCCTTTCAAGCGATCAAATAAATCATCTATTCTTGGAATTGGATACTTATTCTTGATAGTTACATTGTTCAACTCCCGATAGTCAATGCCCAACCTCAAACTACCATATTTCTTTTCACGAACAATACGGGTCCACCCCATGGAGACGAACTAGGTCTTATATATCCTTTTTCCAACAACTCCTCCAACTGAACTTTTAAATCTTTCATCTCAGCTAGAGCCATTCTATATGGAGCCTTTGGAATAGGTCCGGTCCCTGGCAGCAAATCGATGATGAACTCAAGATCTCTAACGGGTGGCATACTCGGTGTCTCTTACGGAAACACGTCGAGAACGAGATACAACCGAAACCTCCCTATTCTCATCTTCCTTTTCAATCCTCCAAACTCCACATAAGAATAACGAACAACCCTTCCTCACGTAAGTTTGAATCCTCATTGCGGACTATCTTCATTCCCTTCTCCTTCATAAGCTTCCTATAGGTCACCCTTTCCTTCTTAGGACCTACTAATGAAACCTTCTGGGCCTTGCAATCAATCGAGCCCCGAATCATCCCAACCAATCCATCCCCAAAACAACATCGAGGTCCGTTAAGTCAAGCTCAACTAAATTGGACGTAAAGTTCACCCCCCCCATCACTAAGGGCACTTGACTATGCAACCTAGTACAACTAGAAATCTCTCCCGATGGTAATGCAATATCTAATAACATAGACACTGGACTGTCTAGCTGAAGATTTTCCACTAAAGTTCTAGAAATAAATGAATGAGATGCTCCATAATCAAATAACACTTTGACAAACAGAGAATTAATAAAAAAGGTTCCAATTACTACCTCATTAACATTCTCGGCCTCGCGGCGGTTCATGACAAAAACTTTGCCTTTAGTCGATTCCCCGTCCCTAGTTTAACACCGACATTCGAAGAAGGCGACTTTTGTTGATCATTCTAAGGGACCTTTTTACTCGAGGTCGAGGTTTGAATGCAATCTCTCCACCGGCTTTTCTAAAGCACTCAGCTCCCAAATTTCTGACAATAACGGCACGTCACCAAGTTATCCTCACAATCCTTCCCAAGATGGTTCTTGTCACACCTTTTGTAGAAGAAGGTCCTCTCGACTTTCTTCCCATTCCCTTGGTTCCCATTAGGCTTCTGACTAGGGTACCTATTGTCCCTCTCTATTTGCTTAAAACCACCATTGGGCTTAGGCTTCTTATCCCCACTATGTTAACTCTAGTTTTCGTTATACTTCCTCTTTTTCTCTGAAGAGTTCCCCTCAAGCTCTCTTCCTTTAATTCCACATAAGTGAGCAGCTTTACCATAAATTTCATCAAGAGTTTCAAAAGTTATACCTCCCAGCTTACTTTGTAGGGTTAAGGTTAATCCTTGTTCAAACATTTGCAAAGCCTCAGGCGGTACTATCTCAAATGCCAACCTCATAAACTCTAAAATTTGATATAATACTCATTAACAAACATAGTCCCCATTCTCAAGTTAGTGAACTCCATAACCTTTTGCTTCCTTAAGTACGGAGGGTAAAATTTAGTCCTCAAGGCATCTTTAAACTCGCCCCACCCAAAGTTCGGATCCTCTCAATAGGTCGTGTTTCCTTTGTTGCTACCATAAGTATGCCTCGTCCCTTAAATGCATTATTAATTCTAAGGTTTTCGGGGCATACTATGGCATCAAATAGCTTATCCAACTCTCGGAGTCTAGTTCTCTATGCTAGTTTGGGTCCTCTTTCCCATGGTAAGTTGGGGGGTTTGATTGTCGCTACTCTCTTAAAGACCTCATCAAAGCTATCGGTTTCACTCTGCCTTGTTTCTCGATTAGCCATCACTTGAGTGATGTTTTCAGTTACCTTTGTTGCTACTCTATTGTTGTTTGAATAATTGAACTTTTTCTATGAACCGTCTAGATTCTGTATTTGTAATTAGGGTTTACAATTATTACTAGATCTATATTTTACATCTCTAAAGTCATGCTAAAGTTTTGCATTGATCCCATATCCAGGTATCAAAGCCCAGGTTGCAACTGCTGAACAAGATGATGTTGGTGCAGTGCAACAAGTTGAATCCCCAGTTGTTGTCACTAGAGCTTCTAGAGGAATAGGGAGAGCTATTGCATTAACTCTAGGGAAAGCTGGTTGTAAGGTTTGTCGATGTCACATTGGGGGCAACCATTTATACCGGAGGATGATCCATTCTATGCAAATACGAGAAGCATGTTGATTACCCTTGGCCTTGAGCTATGAAAAGAACTTTAAAAAGGCATGCTAAATGACTGTACATTGCCTTTGGTAACTGATAAGCAAGTATCAGAGCTCATCCTTGTAATCTCTCATTTTAAATTTTGTTTGGCTATTGTTTGTAGAAGCTGAAAACTTCAAATCAGCCAATATTCTCCTTGATGATTAGTTTTAGCATCTATATTTTTATAACTTTATCTATATTTGTATAAAAATATATTTGCAATGAAAAATGATACTTAAATATATATATATATAAGCTGTTTGGGGATCATTTAGGACTAAAAAGTGAAAAAAAGGGTCCCCGAGGGTTGCGGTTTTGATGACTCCATGTTATCTATGACCTCGCTCCTCTTACGCTCCCTGGTTCCATTTCAGCGTTGCACAAAATCTTTATCCGCTCTGCTCCTTGAACTCGTAGTTGAAATCTATCAATGTAGTACTCTTGTATTTATGAGCAAAAATATTTAAAATGCAACTTTTATCAACATGTAAAAGTGCTTCGGTTTTGCCCTATAAGCCGAAGCATTTGATGAATGCAGGCGGGGAAAAATTCATCAAATGCTCCAGGTTTTAAGCGAAACAGGAGCATGTGAGAAATTAAATGATCCGATTTTCAACCGGGAGCATTTGTAAAATGCTTCAAATGCTCGTATGACCTCTACTACGGGTCAAATACGGAGCATTTGAGCATTTTCCACTAGTGTTAATTATTAAGGGTTGCGGTCGATAACCCCGACCCTTCAACATTGTTAAAGGTTGCTACGACAAAGGATGCGGTCAAAAAATGCTACCCTTAGGCCACTTTTGACCATGACCCTTGACCTTTTCCTCTAATGTCTCGATGCCAAAATGACCAACAAGGCCACCTTCATGAAATTCTTGAATGAGTGACTACGTTACACTATGTCTTGGCATGCACAATCTATTGTTCTTGAAGAAGAACCATCATAGAGGTGATACTCTCCAAATGTATGCTTTTGACACATAACAAATATCTCCCCCAAATCTGGATCATCTTGGTAATTCTCCTTCAATAATTCTAGGCCAATGACTCGACTCAATGAACTCAACAAGAGTTACCTCTTGACAAGGCATCAACAACCTTGTTCATTTTCCCGGACTTGTGCTTGATCACAAAGTGAAAAGCTTGTAAAAACTCGGCCCACTTAGCATGGCGTGGTTGTATTTTTTGTTGGCTTTGCAAATCTAGAGAGCCTCGTGGCCGGAGTGTAAAATGAACTCTTTAGCTATGAGATGATGCATATGCATCAAGTTTGCTTTAACCTAACCAATCCAAAGTTCTTAATAAGTTTTAAACTATTGGTTATGGTTAATTTTGAGAATTAAAAGGGCTTAATTTGTGGCAATCCAGGTGATGATGAACAAGGATAATGATGTATAAGGGTTTGGCTTCTTATCTTACGTTTCTTGTCTGTTTTGTATTAAATTGAGTTGTAATCAATTAGTATGTTAAGTGTCGTGTAAACCTCATTATTTAGGTTATTAGAGTTGATTAAGTTAAGTTATAAAGGTTAGACTTAGAGAGTTAAGCTAGTTTGAGTTTTCGATTTTCTCAGTTTTGTCAAGGTTTACTTGTAACCTAAATTTTGTTAGTTAATGATTGTAATTAGGGCCAAAAATTATATTAACAAGTAGGTAATACAAGTGGGAGTTCACCTATATGCTTAATCAGTGTGCCTAAGGTAACCTTGAGCTTACCCATTGAAGAAGGAAAAGCGGCGGCACACGCCCTTGCCCGGCCCGGTTCCGGCGGTGATCTCGTGGTGTTCTAGGAAGTCGTTTTTGTGGTCCAATTGCAGCAATTCCACCTTGGTTAGAAATCAAGCTTCAAGTCTAGTGCAAGATGTTATTGGTTGTTGGAGTGGTGGCAGCCGAAATCTATCAAGTTGCAGCAGTTTTTGTTCAGCTATGTCAACTATTTTTACGGCTGGAACACTTTTACTCAACCTTGAAGTTTTTGAATTTCTTTGCTTATTTTAATTCTTGAGGAGGTTTAGCTAACTAGTATAAATACCCCTTAGGGTCCTCATTTGAAACATTAAGTTTGGATTGTGTATTTTGAGAGTAGTAAACTCTAAAAGAAAGAGAGAGTTCCTTTGTTATAGCATTGAACAAAAACTCTAATCTATATAAATCTTCCTTGTTTTGGCTTGTCAATCATAGAATTGAAAGCTATACTTCGAGTAGAGTGTTGTTGATTTAGTTTTGCAAAAACAACATCTTATTTGGTGGCATTTAGGAGAGGTAAAGAGGTGGTTGCTCGAACAAGGTTTGAGCCAGGGTTTGTTTGCTTTCTTTTGTTCTTGTTCTTATTTCTCTTTGCTTTTAAGGCCTAGATCATTACGCACCATGGGATAGTGCCTCAAATGAACATGTTTGTACCTTCATCCCCAAACTCGATTTTTGGTTCATAACCATTAATGAAGTTATGACGAGGAGATCTACATTGAATATGTCCTAAAGTTGTCCCAAGATTTCCTATATCCAATTAGTTAAAGACTTGTTGGTGAGTTCAAAACATTTTTCAAGAAAACCCTTCAACGAGTTAGTCAAATACGAGTTTACACCGTGTAGGCGAATAAAAACACGCCTACAACATAGCTTCATTTTAGCTCAATAAAAAGATCAAGTTAAAACTAATGGCAACGTTAACCTTTACGAACCTCAAGCTTTATGAAAACATAATATGCAGTTATTGTATGCAAATAACATAATGAACATATTTAAGAAAATTAAATAACTAATACAGAAAATCCCAAAAATTAACTCAAACTACCATCCTTCAATATCATTCAAGAGGATAAAAACTAAAAACTAAAAACTATTGACTCTAAACAAGAATTCATGCTTTAATCCACAATTAACTCATATTAAAAATTCTGAAAATTAATTCATCAAACTATTATAATTGCTCCAAATATTAAGTAACTTCCAATAATCCATCTTTAACAATACTTAACTAGAACCCCATAGTTACACTAAATTTCACAGGTATTATGGCTTCAAGTCACTAAAAGTGTCATAATCTGAACTCTGAAGATAAGAATCAACTTAGTAGCAGCAATACAATTTGAATCACCATTAGAATTCAGTCTCACAATATAATCTATTAATATAATCAACAACCTAATTCCAATTTCTTCAAGGATTAGAAATTTAGCACTTAATACTCAATCAAAACTTACAAATTAATTCAAAGCAAAATCTGTAATTAAGATAATCAAAATACCTACTGTAACATCGACATTTAACACCCAAAATTCATAATTCGGAATTTCAACAATAACAACTAATCTGAAGAAAATAGAGGAAGAAGAAGAGGGAAGGTGTGGCATCTCACTTGAAGGCGCGTTTGAGTAGCGCACCACACTGCAGCAGGAGCACAACACCAACTGAGGAAGGAGAAGACACGGGCAGCAGGAGCACATGGCGCCAGCAACTCTAGAGCAGCAGTGAAGGCAGAGAGGGAGAACAACGCGAGCAAGAGATAGAAGAAGGACAACAACGGTACAACAAGAACGAGAAGAAAAAGAAAACTGAATGATGAGCAGCAATGCAACTCCGACAAGCCAAGGAAGATGCCGACGAAGAGCGGCGAGGCGAAATAAAGAGATGCAAAGGGTGAGATAGAGAGGGAGGCGCAAGAGAGAGAGAGAAAAGGGATGTGGGGAAGAAACCCCCAAAGTTGGGGCAATTATAAGATAATTAAAAGTTGTCTTTTACGGTGAGCCGGTCATGGTTGGGGTTAGTGATATCGATTTTTTCTTTCCTAACTTACAAAACAAATGGAATAGAAAAGGAAGTAAGATCTGTTGTCACATAGGCTATTTGTATGGCTATTTGGCCCAAATTGAATGTGGTGCTTATCGCTTGCTTGTCTCCACCGAAGAACGATT
Organism: Beta lomatogona; assembly: GCA_947646795.1. Taxonomy (NCBI): domain Eukaryota; kingdom Viridiplantae; phylum Streptophyta; class Magnoliopsida; order Caryophyllales; family Amaranthaceae; genus Beta; species Beta lomatogona. Next base: position 120,707 of record CANSNZ010000074.1, on the reverse strand, counting down.
GAAAACTATTAGCATTGAAACCAATGAGCTCACAATTGATATAACATGCAAGAAAATAAAAAAATGATTGAAAGTGTTTCTTAAAAGTGACCAAGGAAGTCCCTCTATTTTTTTTATCGTTCCCGACTTTTACGTGCGCGTCTCCCGATGCGCGTCTTTGAGGCTTTAAGCGTCTTTTCATTATATATTAGTACAAATTATGACGATTGAATATTAATAAAGAATCTTAATACCTTTGTCAATAATATAGTCTTTCGCATTTCTTTTTTGGTGACCTAAAAATGTTGTGCCTTTATTTTCTTTTTATCGATTTATTTGGATTAAATTATCGCTTCGTTTCTACATAAACATTCTAAAATACCCCTACCATTCTTTCAAAATATGTGCCCTTATTTATTGCTTTATACCATTCTAAATAACATTTATTGCCCTTTATTTTTATTTTAAAGGAAAAAGGAAATAAAAAACTAGTTCCAAGACAAAAGTACCAAAAAGATCTAACTTAAATATAGTTCATCCGTTTCTTTTAATTGCAACACTTTCCTTTTCGGGAAATGTCACAATGCTTGCAACCAAGTCGAAAATGGAAACTATTCTATAAAAGCTGTCATATTTACCCTTACTTAGTCGGCTAATTCCAAGAGTTAATCATCCATGACCCGTCCCTCATTAGTTCTCACTCTCTAGCTTCTCACCCTTCCTAAACCCCGCCAACTCCCAACCCCAACCCGAACCACCACCATCACCACCGCTCCCCCACCAACACCCTCCACCGGCCTTTCTCCACCACTATTACTAGTTTTTCGACAACTTCCTCCAGTCATTTTTCGACCCCCTTTTTCGACAAGTTCCTTCATCTTCTCACTCTCTCCTTCATTTTAATGGTCCTTTCTTTCTACTCTTCTACTGCTTGGTTTATGGCGGAAATAGACCATGAAATTTCAAGATCTAGAATGCTCATGGTCGGGTTCGACCTTTTCAAGGCCATAGACCCCGACAATAGAGGTTGAGATGGTGGTAGTATTGTGAAAAAAATAGAAAACTTTGATTGGTTGGGTCGGGTTGGTGGTGCGGCTATGAGATCGTGATGGTGGTGCGGTTGTGAGCTCGTGACGGTGATGCCGCTGGATTGGCTCGTGATGGTGTTGGTCGTCTATCAAGGCTTTGGTGGCGGAGTGGCGGTTGTGGTGTCGTGGTTGTGCTTTGTTGGTGGCGGTACGGCTAGGAGGTGGTGATGGTAGTATGATAGGTAGAGATGGCCAACAATGCGGGCCAATCCAGCCCAACCCACCTCGTGGGCCATGTGGGTCGAGCACGCGAAAAGCCCGATCCGGCTGCCTCGAGCCGGTGAAATTGGTGGGGGGGATGGTGGGCCGAATTTTTGAGCCCGACCCACGAAAGCCCGCTTCTAAAACCGCCTGACCCCGTCCACGAAACCGGTCCGGCTCGGCCCATGAACCAGACCAACCCAGCCCAAGTAATTATTTGACCAAATTATGTATATTTTAATCAAATTGTATATATTTTAATCAAATTGCATATATTATAATTCAATCAAATTCAAAAATAATAAAATTATTCATTAATATTAATAATTATATATATTTTAATTAGTTTTAAAGGTTTTATTTAACAATAATAATTAATTTCAATGATTCAATAATTTTGAAAAAAAAAATTCCCATGCCGGACTGCCTGGTAGGCCCACAATCCGTCGGATTCGGCTCCCAAACCATGGCCGGTAACAGGACGGTGTGGGCCAAGGTTTTTCAGTCCGTGGACCAGCCCGCCCAAACCATGAATTTCACGGTCCGGTCCTGGGCCATGAAATCTCAGCCCGGCCAGCTAGGCCCCACGGACTGGCCCGCCCAGCCCGCACCATTGGTCATCTCTAATGATAGGGAAGAGGGAAGGTGGGTGGGAGGGGAATAATTACTTATGTTAATTATTGTATATGTTTGATTAGCTTTGTTGATTAAATGGGTCAAATGTCTTTATCAATACTCTCTCTCCTGTTTCTTAAATACCGTGCAAACCTCTTGATTGCAAGTGTAAAGAAACACTTGGAAGTATGTTTTTGGGAAATCCTACAACTTCTTTCATTTTTCTTAATTCCCATGAAAAATGAAAAGTGAGCACTATATTATGGGACTAATGGAGTAATTGAGACAAATCAAATGAGACCCCACATGACTATATTTTTTCTTATAAACTGAAAAAAATTGAGAAGATTATCTCCAAGTATAGATAGTTGTATACACAAATTTCGAGTCAATATATATATAAGACAGGAAACAAAGTAACAAAGAAATTATAATTCAATAAATGTATTGAGTACAATCTCTGTGAACAGTTTATAATAAAAATAAACTAAGTCCTCCGATGCATTCAGTAGCTTGAGAGTGACACGTGTTGATGTCGACGTGGAGGCGAGTGTGGGCCGACGTTTTGTCAGCGTCGGCTCGAGTTTGAATGTGGGATGACGTTTTGTCAGCGTCAGCCTGAGTTTGAGTTTTGTTTGGATATATTCGAATGAGGGCGACAAAAGCTTGAATCTCAATCGAATATGTTTGAGTATATCTCGAGCGGTCGGCCTGAGATTTGATGTGCTTGTTGACTATTTGCGAGAGAGAATTCTCGGAGAATTTTATGAAATTTCTTGAGAATAATGATTTTTGGTCCCTCAACCTGGGAGAGGTGAGGTCTATTTATAGTGGAGATCCCTTCATGGACTTGGTAGTTTATGGGCTCGGGCCGTTTATGACTTAGGAGTCTTTTTTACCTTTGCCATTTGACCATCTTATTTGGACTATAATATTGGTGGCCCAAATAGTTGACAACCCAAATTATATTTATTTGATTTAATTTGGATATTTTATTTAGGTGGGCTAAATTAATTAAAGTGAGCTAATTATATTTCTTTTAGCTCAATAATAATCAATTTATTTTAATGTAGGACACTAATAAATTTTTAGTAATTGCCTTTCAAGAGACGATGTCGCGTCGTACGTGATTTGAAGTGTTGATCGTGACAGTGCTCGAATTTGAGTTTGGTTTAACAATTAGGTGATAATCACCGTGTTGCTTGGAAATTTTTTATTAGAGTTATGTATTGTTTGCAACTCCATCAAGTTTTGGACTTGGAAAAAAAAAATCCTAATCGCATGAGTATTAGGTTTTTTTTTTTCTTTTTTAGCCGGCAAAGATATTTCATCTGTATAAATACATTAGATGTATGTCTCAATTGCATGTTCGTTTACCTTCAAAGAATTTTGTTTTTTCCGCGATTGACTGTTTGTGTTGATTGTGTTGCTGTTTAGTAGCGAGTCTCGACGGGTGTTGATTACCGAATTCAATAACTTTGTACTGGCAAGAGCAATTCTCTCGATTCACATCCAACAATAAATTAAGAGGTAAATATTGCTCTTTTCCTTTTTTTCTTCCACCACTTGTGCGGTGCAGTTTCATCTTTGTTTTTTTTTTTTTTTTTTTACATTATTATTTTCTCTTTTTTTTTTTGTCTTTAGCATGATTATGCATGGTCTCATGCTTGATGATGATCTACATCACTATCATGATATGATTTTTCTTTTTTTCCGAGTGTATTGCTGTCATGCAATCTACAAAATTGCAACACCTTCGTTTCTTTCAATGTACAGTATTTGCTTTGAGCAATTTCTTGGGTAACACGATTTCTTTTTTTTTTTTTGAAAATTTGATATTTATGCAATACATACAGTGTTCTATTCTTCTTGTTTTCTTGACGGCTTGTGACTCGCTATTGACGCCATGTAAAGCAATAGGAATCCGCTCAGCAATATGTGCAGTAACTTATCTTTGATAACTTGAGTGCTTTTCTCTATATTTTTTTTTTAAAGTATCATGAATGTGTAATACTTGAAATACCACCGAATAAAAATTGTTAATCTTGTTATGTACCGTTTTTTTAGTCTTTTTTGTTTCACTTTTTCTGTGTGTTCCTGCATTTTTTTTTGTAAAAAAAAAATTAAATCTTGACGTCTTTTTATATGACTTGCACAGCGTGATTTTGTGAGATCTTGAACTTCCAGATTTGCCGTGGAAATATCACCGAAACTCAAGACTAGTGAGGTGATAATATTTTTTTTTTTACACCTTTTAGTCTAAAATATTTCATCTGCATATCTCTTTTTTTTTTTTGCATGTGTGCCCGTGTATTTTTGTACTATATGACGGGTTCGCTTGAAGACGGGGACTTCGTCGCGATGGGCCATATGTGCGACTATGAGCTCATCGGGGGTGTTATTCGTATGTCTTTAGCGGCTGCGACAATGTCACCTCCAGAGACGGTCCCTTGAAGACGAAGACGGGGGATTTCGTCGCGATGGGTCATATGTGCGACTATGAGCTGTCGGGGGTGTTATTCGTATGTCTTTAGCTTCTGCGACAATGTCACCTCAAGACGGTCCCTTGAAGACGGGGATTTCGTCGCGATGGGCCATATGTGCGACTATGAGCTGTCGTCGGGGTGTTATTCGTATGTCTTTAGCACTGCGACAATGTCACCTCCGAGACAATCCCTGAAGACGAAGACTTGGATTTCGTCGCGATGGGACATATGTGCGACTATGAGCTCTCGGGGGTGTTATTCGTATGTCTTTAGCCTTTGCGACAATGTCACCTCCGGACAACCCCTTGAAGACGAAGGCCGGGATTTCGTCGCGATGGGCCATATGTGCGACTATGAGCTCTCGGGGGGTGTTATTCGTATGTCTTTAGCACTTTGCGACAATGTCACCTCCAGAGACAATCCCTTGAAGACGAAGGCGGGATTTCGTCGCAATTGGCCATATGTGCGACTATGAGCTTTGTCATGGGTGTTATTCGTATGTCTTTAGCCTTTGCGACAATGTCACCTCCAGGACAATCCCTTGAAGACGAAGACTCGGCGTCTAACCGCTTCCCCTTTGTTTTTTTTTTTTTTTTCGACACACATTTTTTTTTTTCGGGATGGTTTACTTCAAAGAATTTAAGAGAGCGAAGACATTCATCTCTCATTAGTTGACAATGAAGAAGGCGATCTACGGGTGGCACTAATTTCGTTATTCACAAATCACTAATTCGCCACGACGGCATGCGGACGCACATTGACAAAGGATCATTGCTTGAGTGAAATGTCGGTAAAGGTGAACATGGGGTCCCATGCAACGCAATTCCAATGTATGTCCTTAAAAGCACACTTCGAGACAACTTTGAGCTTCCTACATCTTCATCGATGCTTGGCGCGGTATCATTTCGGGTTCGGTGCGGTGGGGTTCGAAAAATTTAAGAATGTTGGGCGAGGCGGTTTATTTGTGCGGCTATTGGGAGTGGACCGAAGATGAATCTCGCTTTGGAGCGGCTCTTGACTCTTGTTCTATTTATTACTGCGGTTCGAGCTTCTCTTTATTTGTATGACAAGAACCACGACATCATTCACTCGTTCGCGAGAGAGCGGGTGCCCTACTAGCAATACACTTCATACCATGGTGCGAGTGGTCTGTTTCATTGTGGGACATGTACAAATTTGGAGGGTTACCTATTGTTGGGAAGATTTATGATGAGACAGGTCCCTAGCTACAACATCATGCGTGCTCGAGACACGGAGGGGAAGCGATTATTATCTCGAAGCTTGTGAGATCTTGTTTGTTGTTTATCATACTCTAGCAAAAGATGCCAACTCTAAGAGAGGTGTGAGTGCTCAAAGATGGATTGATTTTTGGTGTAAACAAAGAGAGTTCACAAGGAACCTAACAAGAGGCGAAGGTACTACGAATCTCGCCCCAAATTTACCGCTAATCCTAGTGTAAACATTGAGACTCGGCCGGTTGTTTGGGAGAAGGCGAGAATCGAGATATGTTTGACCTTCTCGGGATCAAAGCTTGTGAATAGATGAACAAATACTTATGTTCTTTGCCTTTATATCTTCTTTGGTTATGCAATTTTGTGCTCCCAGGCTACGAAGATAGGTTGATTAGGCCGAGCACTTTTGAGATTGCTACCTTGATGGCATGTGGACAAACCTTTAGCCTTGCGGTTCTGTGCTTTCCGGTATATATCGCGGTTTGAATGCTATTGCGAGAGCTCCAAAACCGGCTTTCTCAAAAACCTTCTTCCCAGCTCATTATCTTTATGGTTGGCTAGCATATTATTTCAACACTCACCATGGCGCCGACCACTGTTCCACCTGGTCCTTTGATGGTTATATATTCGGGTGCACAAGGATCTAAACTCTTTAATGGAGAGGATGCTCACGAGTCTTATACATGCGGGGCGTCAGTGACGTGGGTTGCACCATGTTGAATAAGAACAAACATGACGTTTTGCATGACGACGGTCGGTTGGACTCTGTCAGAATTCGGTTATATGGTTTCTCTTCGATCGGGCTACCTCGTCTTGCGTTCTGTGACATTTATCATGCTAAACCTTACTCCCCCCATCGATTTGGGAGGCAATTTGGTTCTTGCCAAGATTATACTAGTTTCTTTGCGCCGTGATGTACAAGAACGGAAGGTGTCTTACTATGAGGCTTTGCGTTATTGGACGTTGCTTTTGTTTACGGGGAAGTCGGGTCTCGTGTTTTTACACCATGCCAATCAACTGGATTTGGAAAAACTTGGTGACATCCGAATTTGCTAGTTTGGTGGCCTAAAGTGACTATTGGAGATTTAAGGAAGAATGTTCGATTCTTTGTTCGAGCGTCTTAAGCGATACATCAAAGTCCAAGCAAGATCAACGGCATGATGACGGACAAACGTTTGAGTCGACCAAAAGATGACGGTTCACGTCTTAGAGGTACCCACGACAACCGCGAGTAATAAACAAACGATGAAATCATCATGGTTCTATTGATGGTGCGGACACCGGTGACACGAGTCCGATGTTAATTTTAAACACAAACGTAATGGGAAGAGGAAGTCGACCTCCCGGGCTCGAAGTTGATACATCGAGCTTTGGGGAGTTTTTTTGACAACATACCGAGTTCTCCTTTTCTTCCTACCAATCTTCATTTGGTAAGTCCGGTTTCTTTCTTTTTCTTCTTTTTTTTTTTGTTATTATTTTTTTTTTGTTCCTTTTATTTATTTATTTCCTTTTAGGACGGTGACGTTGACTTGCATGCTAGCATTCAAGACATTGTAAATGGTAATATGTTTGTAGAGGGCAATACCCATCCTCCGACCCGAGAAAAGGAAAGGAATTGAGGATCATAAAGGGTTCGACTAGTGGGGACCAATCGAAGCGGACTCATCCAATTTGCCTATCTTCCTCGACTCGCGGTGAGCGATCAATTCGGGGTCCGAATTCTCGTGAAGTTGCCTCTAGGAGCTTTGGATATTCATCCTAACATTGTGAATGCCTCCGATGGCGCTATAAAGGGTGTTCATGTTCCTACTGCATCTTCTAACACTTTTCGTCCGGGGCCTAATTCTTCCACCATCTTTACCAATGCTATCGAAGCATTGGAGCGAGGCTATCGACCATCTTTTAGCAATCACCATTTTCGAGGTTGAGGAAAAATATGCGAAGCTCGCATGGTGTATAAAGGCATACAAAACCTTAAAAGGTGACCCACGTCCCTGAAGCGTCGGGTCGATTCCTATTTTTGGTGCTGTCAAGTCTTATCTTGCTTTAGAAGCGAAGTTGCGGGCGCCAGCGGTCGGAGCGAGGTGGAGCATGACATGCGTGCTCGGTCGGAGTTCTTTGAAACAAGTGAGTCCAACTTTGTTAAAGAGCAAGGGAGGAAAAAACTATTAGAGGAGCATGATGCGGCAATCACGAAAAGGTTAAGTGATCTCGAAGCTGAATTACAAAAAACTCGTGAGGAGAAAATCCATCTATCTAATGAATTGACAGCTAACAAGACCTCTGTAACATCCTATGAAGCACAGATAAAGGCTGCCAAGCGGAGTTTGGATGAGTTGAAAGCAACTCCATCTTTGAGTACTGATGAGATTGCCCAACTTGAACAACATAGGGTGAACCTTCTCGAGCTTCAGTCTGCAATCAAACCCTTTGAGTGGATGGATTGAGACTTTGTCCCTTTCTTCTTTTTCTTTTTTTTTATTTTTATATAAGATGAACACATCCTTTTTTTTATCATTATTATTTAGCCGTTCACACTTTATACTCCTGCGGGCCAGGAATATTACATTGATAGATTTTTTTTTTTTTTTTCGCCGTTCATAGTTTATACTCTTGCGGGCCAGGAGTACTACATTGATAGATTATTTTTTTGTTTCGCCGTTCACAGTTTATACTCTTGCGGGCCAGGAGTACTACATTGATAGATTTCTTTTTTTTTTTGTTTCGCCGTTCACAGTTTATACTCCTGCGGGCCGGGAGTACTACATTGATAGATTTTTTTTTTGTTTCGCCGTTCACAGTTTATACTCTTGCGGGCTAGGAGTATTACAATGACGACAATTTTTTTTTTTTGGTGTGGCTGCACTCGAGTAATTTTTATGTTACCCTAGCTGCCTACGTACTTGCAAAACATCAATAAATGCAGTTTATCCTCTTGCTTAGGAGTTTAACAACGCTCTCACCTTTCATGAGTAGTAGCGTTTCAGAAACTTGCCGTTGATAGGCCCCACACGTAATCCTTCGGCGTCCACAATTTTATATGCCCCATTAGTGTATACCTCTTTGACAACGTACGGCCCATCCCATTTAGAACTGAATTTACTTCCCGTCGTGCGAGAAATAATGATGGGTCTTTTAATAGCTAGGACCATGTCTCCAACCTGAAAGGAGCGAGGTCGAACTTTCTTATTGAAAGCGCGTGACGGACGAGCTTGGTAGCACTACGATTTTTGTTGTGCTTGGAGTCTTTTTTTCGTCAGCGCCTCCAACTCGGCAAGTCGGAGTTTATCATTTTCATCGAAGTCAAGCCTTCTTGTATGGCAATTCGCAATGATGGAATTTGAAGTTCCCAGGGGAGAGAACGGCCTCAACGCCATACACCAACGAGTATGGAGTTGATTGTGTTCTTGATTTGTATGTCGTCTCGTATGCCCATAGAGCTTCCCCTATTCTTTCATGCCAATCACGTTTGGACTTGGCAACCACTTTGCTCAACAAACTACAAAGTGTCTTGTTGAATGCTTCGACTAGACCGTTTCTTTGGTGCATTGTACATTGACGATCTATGTTGGGTGAATTTAAACTTCTCACATAAACTTTTCATCAATTTATTGTAAAATGGTGTCCCATTGTCAGTGACAATTCTTCGGGGTACACCATATCTGTAGATGATGTGAGTACGAATGAAGTCAACAACATTCTCCTTTTTTACCTCGCGTAAGGGGATGGCCTCTGCCCATTTAGAAAAATAGTCGATCATTGCCAAAATATATGATTGCCCAGCAGATGATTTTGGTGTAATTGGGCCAACTACGTCAAGTCCCCATGCTTCAAATGGCCAAGATGCGACTGTGGGGTGTAATGGCTCTGGAGGTTGATGAATGAAGTTAGCATGAAATTGGCAGCTTTACATTTCTTTGCGTAGTCCATGCTATCTTGTACCATGGTTGGCCAATAGTATCCCATTCTTTTAATACGGTCATGCAGTTTTGGACCGGACTGATGAGCGCCACAAACTCCAGAGTGAGCTTCCTCCATGGTTTGCTTTGCTTCTTCATCTCCGAGACATCTTAACCAAAGACCATGGAAGGATCGTCGATAGAGAGTCCCCTTATAATATATGAACCGTGAGGCTCGACGACGAATCTCTGTCTTATGTTTTGGATCACTTGGCAATTTTTTATGTTCCAAATAATCAATAATTGGTTGACGCCAATCTTCTTTGTCGATTTGATAGACAGATATTATGTCGACATCTTTAGCGTATTCGTCAACATCATCGTCATCAGGAGCGACGACCCATCGTTTGCAAACGGGTACAGACATTGTTTCTTCTGCCCCCAGTGCCAAAGTGGCTGCAAGCCCAGCGAGCGTGTCAGCCATCTTGTTGGCACTCCTTGGAACATGTTCTAACTTGATGGTATCAAGTTTGTCAAGCAATTGTGACGCTTGTCTTTGATAGGGGATTAGATCATTCTTTTTGACTTCGTATTCACCCGACAGTTGTTTTAGGACCAATTGGGAGTCCCCGTGAATGTCTAAGTCTCTAAGTCCCATTTCAATTGCCATTTGGAGGCCTATTATGAGTGCTTGGTACTCAGCCATATTATTGGAACAAAGCTGGGTTAGCACGAAAGAGTATGTCAGTACATGTTTTTCTGGAGAAACGAAGACAACTCCAGCTCCTGCACCGTCATGACGAGCGGCTCCATCAAAGTACATTCTCCAAGGTGGGAGTATTTCAATGAAAAACACATCTTCACCTGGCAGATCGTCGGAAAGCTCCCATTCTGCAGGGACTGGGTGGTCTGCGAAAAAGTCTGCTATTGCTTGCCCCTTGACAGCCTTTTGCGGGACATACACAATGTCATATTGGTTTAAAAGCATAGCCCACTTTGCAAGTCTGCCAGACAACACGGGCCTTGAAAGAATATATTTTATCGGGTCAGACCTCGAGATGACATGAACTGTATGAGCCTGCATGTAATGCTTTAATTTTTGAATAGAAAAAATCAAAGCAAGGCAAATTTTTTCAATAGGTGAGTAATTCAATTCAGCACCCACCAAAGTTCGGCTCAAGTAGTAAAGAGCTGTCTCTTTACGATCTTCTTGCTCTTGAGTGCACATTGCCCCCGAGAGATCGCTCTGTGCTTTGCGATATAAAGGATGAGTGGTTTCCCTTTTCTTTGGTGCCCCCAAGACGGGGGAGAAGACAAGTACCTCTTTATACTTTCGAAGGCTTTTTTACATGAGTCATCCCATTTGAACGGGGCATCCTTTTTCATGAGATGGCTGAAGGGATGACATCTTCCTGCTAGATTAGAAATAAACCTTCGAATGTAAGCGAGACGCCCTTGGAGGCCACGCAACTCCTTGAGGTTCTTAGGTTCAGGCATCTCTTGGATGGCTTTAATCTGTGCTTGGTCAATTTCAATACCCCTGTGTCTGACAATGAAGCCTAAAAACTTTCCTGAGGTGACGCCAAATGCGCATTTGAGGGGGTTCATTTTTAATTGACATTTTCGTAGTCTTTCAAAGATTTTACGGAGGTCATGTAGATGATTCTACTTCTTCTTAGACTTTACCACCAAGTCATCTACGTAGCACTCCACAATTTTATGCATCATATCTTCACAAAAATTTTGCATTGCACGCTGATACGTAGCTCCGGCATTTTTCAAGCCGAAAGGCATAACTTTGTAACAGAATATCCCTTTAGGGGTACGAAATGCAGTTGCTTCTTGATCTTTAGGAGCCATGTGAATTTGGTTGTATCCAGCGGTACAATCTATGAACGACAAAGCCTCATGACCAGTGGTGGCATCAATCATAATTTCCGTTACTGGGAGTGGGAAGTCATCCTTCGGACACGCCTCATTCAGGTCACGGAAGTCCACACAAACTCGTAATTGTCCATTTTTCTTTCGTACTGGCACAATGTTTGCTATCCAAGTAGGATACTTGACTTCGCGAATAAATCCAGCATCAATGAGCTTGTTTACTTCTGCCTCAATTTCAGGAATTAATTCTGGCCTGAAACGTCTTTGGGATTGCTTCTTTGGACTGACACCTTTTTTGATGGCTAAGCGATGGACAGCGACTTTTGGGTCGAGTCCTGGCATCTCCTTATAACTCCATGCAAATACGTCTTTGTAGTCAGAGAGTAACTTGGAATATTTTTGTTCTTCCTGTTGAGTAAGAAAAGCGCTGACGTAGACAGGGCGTGGCTCTTCTTGAGTTCCAAGATTCAACTCTTTTAACTCATCAACGGTGGCTTGCCCCCCATCTTCAAGAGTTTTAGGGGCCTCATCTGTTTCCATCTCCTCGTCACTTTCAGGAGCCTCATGCCCTGTAATATGGTTAGAAGAAACAAATTCAACATCTTTTTCTTTTTCTTGATTAGACGAACTCCTTTGGTTTGTTAACACTATGACACGACCTTTGGCTTTCAAGGGTGCATGTCCAATGATGTCTACCACCTGCGTACGCCTCATGCGAGATGGGATAACACTTTGAGGTGCGTCCTCGCCTTTGACTTCATTTTTCCCTCTTGTGATGCGACTTAGTACTTGGCCGTCTTTGTTGTTTATCAATTGAGGTCGATGCACCAAGACGTTTAAAGACGAGACGCTTTCTTCTTAGAAGATCGAAGATTTTGTGAGGGTGTTTGTGTTTTTGACTTCGCATCTTCATTTAGCTCGTGTCCACCAAGTCCGCCAAAACCGATGTATGGTCCTTTACGACGGAGACTCGGAGTCGATCAAAGACCGATATTTTTAGGTGAGGCACACTATTTTCATCTTCATTTTCTTGACTTCTTCCGCGAAATATCTTGCGAAGAAGAGGTTGTCCCCTCTACGCCGTGCGAGAAATCTTGATGGGTGTAGGGGTTTCAAATCCCAAGCCTACTTTAGTCGGACGTACCTCGACGCCATATTCTTGCAATTTCTTTTGTGTGTCATTAATTCCATGAGGATCAACCTCAATGACATTGCCCATGGGCGTTGGATTCTCGAAGTCATAACCGGACTTCGCCAAGAGTTTATAAGCATTTGGATCAAACCTACCCTTGTTAAGCCATTTTCTCGAGATTGATCAACAAATTGTGAGGTTGGAGGCTTAACAATTTGATTGTGATTGGCTCTAAGTAAAGGAACAACCACTTCTTGCTTTAAGCATTGAAGAGTAGTCTCATCTACTCATTTTTCTTTCTTTCACTAGTGGAAAAAAGCTCATCCGATCCGGTCAAAATCGGGCTTACTGATCCGGTTTTGGTCCGAATCGAGATGGGTCGCAAAGCGATTTAGAAAAATTAACGATCCGGTTCTAAACCGGATCGGTTAATCATTTACGATCCGGTTTTGAAAGAAAACCGGATCGATTAATCATTTATCGATCCGGTTTTGAAAAAAACCGGATCGATTAACCCCTAAAAACCAAAAAAAAAAATTTTTTTTTTACATTTTTTCATTATTAATCGATACAAAATCAATTAGTATATATCAATAATCATTTTATTAAGTATATTATGCTTAATTGAAGCATAAATATAAATAATTAGATACATAAGTTTCATTTAGTAGCAATTATAAAAAAAACTTAGTAAAGCGACTCTTATTGCTAAAAAAATTAGTACATAAGTATGAATTGAGAAGCAGCGGCGTTGAAGAAGGGCTCCAGGGCTGCATGATAGCAATGAGAAGCACGTATTAGGGCGATTAATAAGAACAAATATAAAGAAGATAATGCGAAAACCAGAGTTCAAATTTCACCTTTAACTGTGTGAGTAAAAAAGACAGCAACAGCAGCAAAAGAGACATTGCTGGTAACATGGCCTAATGCATGACATTGCCACTGGAATCAGCAACTTCAGGAGGGTACCGCCAATAGGCTGCAAACACATTCAAGGATTCTCTGAATGTTAGATTGGTGAAAAATCTTTCTGAAAGGTGCATGATCAGTAGTAAAATGTGGGAGGAAGGAAAGATATCTTCAAGTTCAAAGAAAAGACCATTATGTTCAAAGAAAAGACATAACAAAAGAAAAGACGAACAAGAACAAGAACAAGAACAAGGAAGATGCTATGAAATGGTATTTCATAGGAACATACATCAGAATTGTGGGAGGAAGGAACGATATCTTCAAGTCTTTTCCCGGTGAAGATGTCAATACCGACATAGTTACACTTAGCATGGCCGTGCTTGCCAGTCTTAGAAGTGGAAACTTCAACAACTGCCATATCAAAAATTTCCAAAAGCAATTAGACATCATTGGCCTCTCTTACTTCTTTCAAATGCTAACTCTTTATACAGAAAAAACCTCTTTATTACGTTGCATCAAACATTAGACATCAAAACAGACATTGAAATAAGAATCCAAAGATCTTTACTAAAGCAAAATAGCAAATAAACAACCTTTTTGCGCGACTAAGAAAACTGAACTCATAATAATCCTGACCTTCTCCAAAAGCTTCTATCATTAACTTCATCAAGGCAAATAGGCCTACAGAAATATGCATATGCCGTTGAACAATTCACACATTTCATTCACATCACCAGACCAAGGACTCAAAATTCAGATAAAAATTCAACCAAAGCATATTATACTGTCTCCACTCACCACGTCCAGCACGAAAAATTCAGCGCACATACGCGGTCAAAAAAATATCATAGATCATTAAGCTTTTCACATAAGTGAATATACTTTGACCTATGAGAGAACAATTTGTCCACAAATATATCTTCAATTCCAATAACAGATTAATTCACAGAGTAACAATGATATTTCATTGCACAGCAGATCAATATATTCAAATCATTTTCATTTGATTTAGTTACTCACAATGCATACAAGGCGAAGATAACATAACCTGAATAGTAACATACTCCATATTCCATAATATACGCATTTTAGAATCTTATCATCACAAATTGACGCAACACACTACATATAATTCTCCAGTTAAATAGTAATAACAATATAATTTTCAAAGGATAAAATACACAAATGTCAAACCTCTTCTTTCGATTAGAAAACGTCTCGGATAACTCCAAATCAGAGGGAAGTGAAGTTGATACAGTAGGCTTATTATCATCATTTTCAATCGCAAACTTCTCTTTTTGGACATTACAGGCGGCACACCATCGACGATTCACAGTAGGAAACCTTCTACTTAGATTGAATTGATTTGAAAATAAGCGAATTAGGGATTTGAAATTCAATCGCAAAGTGCGAAATTGACGATTGTTAAGAAGAAACAAAATCAATAATGTTAGGGTTTATTTATTTAAAAAAAAAAAAAAAAGCATTTTTCAGATAAAGGTCGAATTTGGATAGAAGGTAAGAATGAAAACCTGGAGAAGACGACGAAATCGACATTGTCTTCGTCAGACATGGCTACTGCTTCAACGAGCTTCGAATGGAGTTGAGAGGAGAGAGAAAATGAAGGAAACCTACAATTAAAGAAGACATTCTTTCAATTTCCCGTGCTTCAAATACCGACGCCATAACTTGGACCTTCAAATTTGTGCCATAGTCGGAAACTATAGAGAGGGAGAAGGAGAAACGGCGAGTGAGAGGGAGGAGATTGGGGTTTAGGTTTTCGAGGGGGTGAGAGCCTCAGAGGGAATGAGGCGCGAGATTGGGTCATTGGGCTTTAAATGAAGTTTTGGATAGTGGGCAACTGGGCCGCGTTAAATTAGTTGGGCTGGATTCTGATCCGGTTTAATGGACCGCATCAGGTAAGAGAAAACCGGATCAGTTTTCTATTAACTGATCCGGTCCAGCGAAGACCGAATCCGTTTCTTCGCCCAGCTTTCCCTCCCAATTTTTTACGGATTTTTGGATCCGGTTTTATAAAACCGGATCTGTTTCTAAGTGACATATAAGGTTTTTTCCACTAGTGTTTGGTTCTACTTTCATAACCTGACACCCTGCAAAAGGTGACTCCCCTTCCTTACGACGTGATTTAGGGATGTATCGCAAGACCGGAGTCGTTACTGCCTTCTTCGTAGCTTTAATGGGTTCAGCAACAACTTCTTCTTTTACCTTTTCTTTGCATTTTTGTTGTTGTATCTCAGTGGTAGGTGACTCGCTAGAGCTTGAAGACGAGGGAATATCACCATTTTTATTTGTACCCCTTTTCCCTGTTGAAGGAATTTTAGATGGCAACATTTCGCTTGAGGGTTCCCCATCTTCAAAGAACTTAGCATCGGCAAAGTACGAATCTGCCGTGCTAAAGGGTTTGACATCCCCATTTATTTTCTTCTCGCCTCCACGATAAAATTTCAGGCATTGATGGAGGGTCGATGCGACTACTCCATTTTCATGCAACCAAGGTCGTCCAAGCAACATTTTATACGACATCTTTGTATCTATGACATGGAAGAGAGTAGATGATGTTAACTCTGCCATTACAAGGTCAAGACGTATTATGCCTATGGCACGCTGACTGTTCAAGTTGAATCCTTGGATCATTAGACGACTATCAGAAAGATCTTCCGTAGTGATCCCTAAATCAGTCATGGTGGATTTTGGCATGATGTTGACAGCTGAACCTCCATCCACTAAGATACGATTCACTCTCTGGCCGAAAATATAACCAGAAACGAACAAGGGTCGGTTGTGAGGTTTTGAGCTCAACAATAAGTCTTCATCAGTGAAGGCTAAGGCAAAATTACATGACGCGCATTTAGCCGAACTTTCTATTGGCTCTCCAGCATCCTTCACTTTGTCAAGGTATAATTCTGGGTGCTGAAGTGCAAGAACCACCTGTCGACACATTTCTCGAGGCAAATGAAAGATCTGCCTCCATCCCATGCGTGTAGGAAGAGCCTCCAAGATAGCCAATATCTTTGGATCTATCTCTGTCCCTGAATGTTGAACAGTCACTTTGACAGAGATTTCATTTTCTTTAACAAGCTCTTGATCCTCTTCTTTTTCTTCTTCATCCTCAACAAATGAGGTAGCATTAACAGTAACCGTAGTGAAGTAATCTTCAGGAAAGAATTCTTCTAAGGTTACAGGGGAAAGTGGATCTTGTTCGAGCAAGTCAATTGGCAGTACCTGCTGTTTGGTATGCTTTTTTGATATTTTCTTTCCTTTCGAGCGCTTTGAGCCCTTTCTTTTTTGATGCTTCTTCTTACGACAAACAGACTTTGGATGAGGCTTTGACTGTCGTCTAGACCTCCTTCTAGTGACCAACGTCCACCCTTCGTCATCCTCTCTATGTTGGTTTTCAGTTGGGACACTGTGCTCAACAGATGGCGCATCATCAACTTGGAGAACCGGTCACAGCACATGTAAAATTACTGGCTCCAAACTCCCAAACTGCAGAGTTTGAGCCTCCCAATAAGAATCTAAACTCGCGGAGGCGTGATTAGCTTCAGCAACTTCATCAAAATCCAGTACAATTTTCCCATCCTTTGCAAGTTGCATAATTCTCTCCTTAAGTGTTATACACTTTTCTATGGGATAACTAATCAACCTGTGATACCGACAGTATTTAGGATCGGAAGTCTTACCGACCTCTGCAGGACGATTAGCTTCGGGCAACTCAATGACTTTGTTTTCAAGCAAATCATCTAACATCCCTGATAAATCAGAGTCTGGAAATGGATATTTTTTTGCTTGGAGTTCTTTCAAGGTTGGCCTATTTTTCCTAGGTTCTTGAGAAGATGAACCCTTATTCTTTTCAGTGCCAGCCTTGCTAGAGATCTTGACAGGCGAGGAGGTAGTCGTGATTGACATTGACTCCTTAGTCGAACTTTTGGCAGTCTTGTCCGATTTCTTAAAATCCTTCTTCTCTTTCTTGTATTCTGAAGAAGTGTTGCTTTTGCCTCTGTTATTGGCAATGGTAAGCTCCATGTCATGAGCTCGCGTAGCCAATTCTTGAAAAGTCCTAGGCTTTATACCTTGCAAGATATAAAGCAAGTCACAATCCATTCCTTGAATGCACATCCCAACATCAGAGACTTCAGTTAGGCGATCTTTACATTCTAGACTCAACGCGCGCCAACGATTGATGTAATCGATGACTGGCTCCTCCTTCCATTGGTGAGTCTTAGTCAGTTCAGTCATACTGACAATACGTCGAGTGCTATAGAACCTGTTCAGGAACTCCTCCTCCATTTGATCCCAACTGTTGATGGATTGTGATGGTAGATCTGTGTACCAATCAAAGGCCATGCCTTTAAGAGAACGAACAAATTGTTTAACCAAGAAATCATCTGTGGTACCAGCATTGTTGCATGTTTCCACAAAGTGAGCAATGTGTTGCTTAGGATTTCCTTTCCCATCGAATTGCTGAAACTTGGGGGGTTGATAGCCAAAAGGCATCTGCAGCTTATCGATCCTTTTGGTATAAGGCTTCACATAGCGATGACTGCCTTGAGAACTTTCTCCAAGTTGATTTTTGACAACGTGAGCTATCAATAACTCAAGTTGTCGAGCTGTAGGTGGGCGGCGAGCGTCTTCACCACTATCCCCTTCGCTTTCATCACCCTGTCTTGATCTTTGCGTCGCCTTCCTCAAGTTTCTTGTTGAGGGCGGCGATTTGCTCATTTTGGAGTCGAATTTGAGCATCTTTTTCCTCTCCATCCTTCATTAATTTTTGGAGTAGGCTATTCATTTCAGTAGTTGTTCCTCAACCTGTCTTAGGCGAGGTCACCATAACAAACGGCGGTGTTCGATTGTGAAGACAACAAGGGCTCCTCTAAGTCGAAAATCTTTAGAGGTGATGAGACAACAATATCATCACTTGTTTCATTGTCACTCTCTACATTGAGTGGATCAAAGAGAGGGCTAGTGTGAACGGTCAGCCTGTCCGACTTATCAGATGAGAGTTGCTTCCATATTTGAGAAGCAATGAATGATGGTTCATGTTCAGCCAAAGCAGTTGAGCCAAACATGGGGGTTTCACGCTCCTTGTGTGAACCAGACATGATGGATGATTCAGCAGCAGCAGGCTTAAAGAGTTTTCTCTGCCTGGTAGGAACATTTGCGGTTCGAAGCTTAGCGGCGCGGCGGCAAGAATAAAGACCTTTTTCATTTTTCTTGTGCGAAAACCAAGAGTCATGTCATCCATAAAGCCACCCAACATTACGGATTTTCGTAGGGTGTCGGCGAGTTTTCGAGAAGATTGAGAGATGTTCTTGCTTGAGGCCATTTCTCAGGTTTGTTGATGATGACGAAACAGAGATGAGAGGCAGAGATGGTCCCACCGAGCGTGCCAAAATTTGTATACACAAATTTCGAGTCAATGTATATATAAGACAGGAAACAAAGTAACAAAGAAATTATATTTCAATAAATGTATTGAGTACAATCTTTGTGAAAAGTTTATAATAAAAATAAACTAAGTCCTCCGATTACGTTAAGTAGGCTGAGAGTGACACGTGTTGATGTCGACGTGGAGCTGAGTGTAGACTGACGTTTTGTCAACGTCAACCTGAGTTTGAATGTGGGATGACGTTTTGTCAACGTCAACCTGAGTTTGAGTTTTGTTTGGATATATTCGAATGAGGGCTGATAAAAGCTTGAATCTCAGTCGAATATGTTTGAGTATATCTGAACAGTCGGCACAGATTTGATGTGCTTGTTGACTATTTGCAGAGAGAATTCTCAGAGAATTTTATGAGCTCTTGAGAATAATGATTTTCTGGTTCCCTCAACTAAGAGAGGTGAGGTCTATATATAGGGAATGGAGATCCCTTCATGGACTTGGTAGTTTATGGGCTCGGGCCCGTTTTTGACTTGGAAGTCTTTTTTACCTTTCTTGATTTGACCATCTTATTTGGACTATAATATTGATTGCCCAAATAGTTGACAACCCAAATTATATTTATTTGATTTAATTTGGATATTTTATTTAGGTGGGATTAATTAATTAAAGTGAGCTAATTATATTTCTTTTAGCTCAATAATAATCAATTTATTTTAATGTAGGACACTAATTAATTTTTAGTGTCTACAATAGTGTAAAGATTCCAAATGAAAAAGATAAAAAAAAAAAAAAAAAAAAAAAAGAGTACTACTTACTAGGGTACACGATGTGATATCGGGAGCCGTGGTTGCATCTTACATGTAACTGACCACACACTGTAACGTTGAAGTAGAACATAAATTTACTTATGTTTAGAAAAATAAGAGCAAACACTTTAACTGGAAAACTGGACATTACAAAATGAGCAGAAAGATATAAGAATATACACCTGAGGCACCACAATCTTTCCGCTTATGAAGGGTCAAGAATTGCTAAAAAGAACAATAAATACAGGGTATTCAAACCTCAAAAGATCATTTTCATTGCTTGTCCCATAAGTAATATAGTAGCTAATTTTGACTGTACATAAATAACATGGTCGAACAACACTCAAAGGTTTCAAAAAAACGAGTAAATCCCCTTGTCCAACTATAGCCTAACAGGAGTTAAGGTACTATAGTAGGTCAAACTCCCGCAAAAGCAGACCATTTACTTGTGTTGCCCGTAAAGAATGATCAGGAAGTGTGAATATAACCAAGCATCACCTATATGAACGTCACTGAGCTAATCCCTCAAATGCCTGCTGCGACCAACAGCAACATTGTCCAAAATCGAGAGCATGAGTGAATGTGGGAAGGTGCAAAAAGAGGTTGAATGCAAATGATGACTCAGTAGATGCTGCAAATCAGAAATCATGGCAGATGGAAGATGGCATCCTTCCATAAGCAACAACTACACATCAAATCCTGGCATGGCAAACTGAGCAGAAAAAAACTTCTATACGGGTTCGCAACTCAGTAATGTCCTTGTTGCTTTGCATACCCTTCAGGAAGGCTTTATGCAACTTTCCATGTTCCCTCTGCACTTTACTCGTGATTTGAGCTGCTAGAATAAGAAAGTCAGCAATCACCTCAAAATCATGCTCCAGACAGCCCCTTGTTGTCATTGCTGGTGTACCTGACAAAATCAACAGTGACAACTGCTGATCAGAATAGCATGTAATTTGATAGTCCTCACAGTTACGAAGCAATGATAATCTTCACTTACCAATCCTTACACCACCCGGTGTTATGGTGCCATTGTCACCAAACAAAGCAACTTTATTCAAAGTAATGTGACATGTTTCACATACCTTCTCGAAATTCTTTCCTGCAAAAAGCAGAAAGTATAGTTATGGAAGAGGTACAGGAGTACAGCTTTGGTGTGCATTATGAGCCACTTTTCATGTCACAATCACATGTAGGTGAGACAATTTATAATATTTCCCATATAGTTTTATCCCCACAGAAGTAAATATACATTATCATGGCATGAATGACCTAGAAAGCTGCAGTAACAGAAATCAATTCATATCTTGCCACAATAGAAAGGAAGGACATAAGATGTAAGAAACTTCTATTGATGCCTTCAAAACTAACAGTAATAATCACAAGTTCGGGTGTAATTGTGTGCTAAGGAAAGCTCACGCCAAAGTCCATGGTAATACAATTCTATGTTCAAATAAACTTCCATGCTCACTCAATACGATATAGAAAAGTCGTACTGAGCCGTAACAAAACATGTACTTCAGAGTAAAACTGCAATTCATTGGACATTAACATGAGATATTTCTAACATAACTTCTACAAATCTACCGTCAACCGAATGAGCCACAACAGTAATTCATTAAGACAATAGAATGATAAATACCTTGCAAGTAACAAGTCACAACATAGACAATATAAAAAGAAAATTGACAATAACCTTGTGCGGCCATAAAAAAGATCTTCCGAATTCCACCAAGTATTATATAGGCCATAAAGCAAACTTCTTTTAGTCACACACAACTAAGGAACATAGCAAAGAGTATATACAAAAGTACCATCAGCCAAAACCCTATCACATCTACCAAAAACCCATTGTAACCTAAGCATAATGTTCTTTTACCTAATACAGGATATAGGCAATCACTCATCAAATGAGATCACTCATCAAAGCCGAGAGAAACAAAACGCAATGCTAGACTGCTATAAATTCAACCTTGCTCATATCACAATCCTAAGTCACCTTGTGTGTTTAAAGTCACTGCAATGCTTCAATGTCATTCAAGTAAAAGTCTCTAGGGTGGTAGCATAAATGGGTATCAAATAAGCTTGGTTTAGAACAGGTTAGTGTAACATTTCTAGTACAAAAGAGAATTCTACTAAAAACAACATATCATGAGCTAATGTAACATAGAGGATCTGATTTGCAAGATCAGATCTGAAGAGTGAGATGCTGAGATTCAACATTTATAAAACTGGACACAGCCACACAGGTACAGGGACATGGCATTAAGAAATGTAAATCTTGATTCTAAAAGTCTTTTACATGTCTTTTCACATTACAACTATGTATACATGCAATTTAAATTGACTTATATACTAATTGTAGTTAACATTCATATTTATTAAGCACATGGCAGAAATTTCTCTTTCTTTTGCCACTCTTCTTATAGTTTTTCGGGTAATTATATGGTACCTACCATTGGCTGTTCCCAGTGGTACCATCGAAGCTTTGGAATTTCACGTGGTACACCTTACTTATTGACATTTCTATGTGATACCATCTCAAGTAACTAAACTACCTCTCACTACCCTAACTACTCGTTAGCCACCTTCCTACAATCTCCACCACCACTATTTCACCATGTTGACCCACAACCGCCCCCTTTGCGCATCAATTTAGTCCATCAATCATTATTGTAAAATTTGACGGAAGTAGTAGTCAATGGTTAATGGATTGCAAAGAAGGGGCCTAGTGGATCTGGTTGAGGACTACAGTGGTGGCTAAGACTTTGGGGTGGTGGTTGGTGGATAGTTAGGGTAGTGGAAGGTAGTATAATTTACTTAGAGATGATACCTCATAAAAATGTAAACAATTGAGGGGTACCATGTGGAAATCAAAAGCTTTCAATGGTACCATATAGAAAAGTCTATAGTACCATACAGAACTTCCCTAGTTTTTCACTAGGGACGTAGGTTGGATTGTTGGAAGATACTTAAGGTTATGGTGTTACTTAAAATCAAAAGTGTCGGGTAAAGGCCATCGTCAAAGTGTATAGACTATAGAGTCCCTGAACAGCTATGTAAGATAGATAGAAGAGTGCAGGTTGATAAAAAGAGAAAGTTAAGGTTATATAAAAAGGTGCATTAATAATGCTAATGACCCATAATAGCATGAGATAATCATTATAAGTTAGTAACTGGATAATGCCCATATAAATGACACAAATCTTGGTAAAAGTAACTTCTCAAAGAATAGCAATCACTCCGTAGCGTGCAGGGATAAAGTTTTGAGGTGCATAGAGCACATCACCTAAGTGTGTCATACTAAAAAAAAAAAAAAAAAAAAAGCCCGTTAAGATAACAAACTGAATTGATAATATATTTTAAACGAACTTCACAAGATGCATTAGATAGAAAAGTATTTCCATAAAACCGATATAGATAATCACATTAAGTAAAACAATTATAGCTTTCAATACGCAATTCAAAAGTTTATAATGGAATAGGAACCCCGAAAATATTACTGTCCCAAGCCAGACAGATTTAGAAAATACAAAAAATTGTTCCTCCCTTATTTTTCCACCACTTTCTGATTTCCCACATTTTGGGTAAGCCATTTGCCCATACACCTCCTCCCCTCTAATTCATCAGACTATTTTACCCCAAAAAATATTTCTTCATATTTTTGGTTGTGTGGTACATTGAATAAAAGAAATAGTACAGGAAAATCAACACATAACAAGCATTTATTAGCTATATTAAGACGATGATATTTTCGTCTCAGTATACAACTTTTGTAATTCAATTACTACCTATTTTTGTTGATATCAGTAAATATTGTTCATATCTGATACGAACTACATCAGAGCTCATATTTCAGCAAAAACAGCATTTTAAAATACATAACCAAATAAAGAGAGGAAGAAAAGGAACAAAACAATAGCACGCAACTTATACTATCTTTCAAAATAGTTCAAACAACTCTTAGCTAATCTTCATGAACTGATTCTTCTCGTAGCAAGAAATTTAGCAGAACTAGAAACCCAAAGCAACAACATATTTGAGAAGAACAGGAAAAGGATTCAGGACCTCTAAAAAAATAGAAACTTGCCTAAGCATAATAAATTTACAAGTCCTCATAAGAAGCGCTGATGCATATCTTCAGAAATTTTCTGCCAGTCATCACAATTTAAATTTCTTTTACAACAGAGTTCCTCAGTTAATTCCCTGCTGCGATATATTTATCATAGTTTCATCACCAAACACAGGCAAACTCCTTAATAATTTTATACATACTTCTGTAGGGAAGGTAGTTTAGAAAAATACGGATAAGAAGTAACATTATACCTGTCAAACCGAGGGGCCTTAGATCCCAAAGTAGCAAGTGATTGTCCGTGCCTCCTGTTATTAGCCGACATTTTCTTCGCTCTAAAGCAGATGCCAAGGCTTTAGCATTTCTCTTAACTTGTTGCATGTAAGCCTTGTACTCCGGAGTGGCAACTTGTTTCAAAGCTATAGCAAGAGCAGCAATGTGGTTGTTGTGCGGACCACCCTGTAAGGCAGGGAAGACGGCAGAATTTATCTTATCCTCAAAATCATATAGCTCATTTTCGTCAGATGCATTCAACAACAAGCTTCTCTTCCTTGGTTTCTTGCCCTTCCGATAAAATATTATACCTCCTCTAGGACCTCGCAGACTCTTATGAGTTGTAGAGGTAACAATATCACAATATTCAAAAGGACTGACACATTCCTGCAAACATTCACAAAAAAGGCAAACTTAAAGTTAGGGAGACACATATACGGCAGGTAACTAGAAGAAACGCCACAAAGGCTCGAAAACAAGCGAATCTGGAAGCAAAAAAAGGATACCAAACAAGTAAGAAGGCACCAATAATGTTCCCCGCCAACATAGGCATATAACAACGGAATGTACATGCTGCTAGCTGAGGGGTTCAGGGAGGTCCAACAGTTACCCTAGCTAGCTGATCTAGTGCATAACAGATAGAATTGGAAGTTCTCAACTTCAGGTTAACCGCACATTAAGCAATGATGTACTAACTGAAAGAATTAGAAAGTCAAGCAAAGTCCAAACAAAATAGCCACACACTCACTCTAACCATACATAATATTATAAATACAATAACATAAAATAAGTAATAATAACTGAACTCTAGGTTCACATACTAACTCTAACCATACAGTAACCTAAAATGCACGCCTCCATATCATTAAGCAAATCAGCATCAACAATCAAATAATAGATAGTAATCTATTTTCATCGGGTTAGTGGAAAATCAAAGCAGCAAGATAGATAAACAGATAGTGTAACAAAAGCATAAAGTTGAATCGTTGAGATAAACTTGAAAAAAGATACAAGAAGAATTCCCACCTTAGCAGCGATAAGGCCACTAATTTGAGCCATATCGCACATCAAAACGGCACCACACTTATCAGCAATCTGTCTCAACCTTGCATAATCCCAATCACGAGGATAAGAACTACCACCAGAAATGAGAATCTTAGGACGAAAATCGAGTGCTTTCTCCTCTAGCTTATCATAATCTACATAGCCAGTAAGGGGATTGACCTTATAAGGCAAGCTCTCAAAGAAAATAGAGGCACCAGACACCTTTCTTCCATTAGGGGTATAACAACCATGACTTGTGTTCCCTCCAGAAAGGGTGTCCAATCCCATAATTCGATCTCCCGGTAACAAAAGACCGGTGTAAACTGCGAAATTTGCAGAGGTACAAGAATATGGCTGAACATTTACACCCCAATTTTCGGAACTGAGATCGAAAGCAGCTAGTGCTCGGTCACAACACAGAAGTTCAATCTCGTCTATGTACTGATTTCCTCCATAGTATCTCTGCCCAGGCATTCCTTCTGAATACTTATTTGTTAAACAACTTCCTAAAGCTTCCATCACTGCTTTACACACGAAATTCTCCGAAGCAATTAATTCAATTCCTTTGCATTGTCTCGTCTTTTCCTTTTCCATTATATCGAATATTTCCGGGTCCGCCACTCGCAATGACTGATTCCCCCATGATTTCACTCCACACCTACGCGACTCCAGGCTCGAATCAACCATCACACGTTTCGTCGGCGCAACCGTTGAAGAAGACGATACGGAATCCTCTCTATCCCCACGGCGTCGTTTTAGGCACATCGAGTGACCTAGAATACGGAACTCTTCCACCACTTCCTCATCATCATTATTCTCCCCATGATTTATATCCTCTCTCTCCTCCTTTTCTACCTCCATTTCGCTCTCCTTCTTCGTGCAATTCTGCGCAGTTTGCTCCAGCAATTGCAGAGGAATCGAAGATCTCGGGTTCGACGACTCGCGCAACCTCGAATCGATCTGGAACGAAATTGAGTCGTCGTTGATTAAAATCCGATTACTGTTATTAGGGTTTGAATTTGCATGTGGTAGTGTTGAGTGAGAGACAAAGTTTAAAGAGAGATTTGATTGAGAGTGTGTCAAATCCATATTCTCTATGACATACGAAATTAGCAACAACAACACAAACACAATTCACAAAAGTTACAAACTAGTATTATGCATGATATATATGATCCGACGCTGAGATTTAAGTAGTGAATATTTGGGATTAGACTTATGAGAGAGAGAGAAAGAGAGAAGGGGAGATTGATTCATAGAACGGGCCAGATGCTCGTGAGACGTGGAGGAGGGATGTACCTGGACGTAATTCCTTTTGTTCAGGGATATTTTTAGGAAAACTAGTTCGACAACCACGTGATATGCACGCCTTTGCTAACTTGGTGGTGTTAATAATAACTAGTCTTATATGCACGTTATTGTAGGCGTGTTTTTATTTCGCCTACGCCGTGTGTGGGAAGCGTATTCTAATTGGATATAGTATAATCATAGGGACAAATTATCCAATATAGATTTCCCGTCATGACTCTATAGGTGGTCAAAATGAACCACGAGATTGAGTTCGGGGGTGAGGGTACGAATATAGTCATAATGAACCATATTCGCCCAAAGTTGGCCTCTACTAAATATCGATTCATTGCAGAATTTATGCCAAAGAATAATCAAATAATGTTTTAAGCACCCTAAAAAAAATTAAGTCTAGCTTGGTTCGGAAACACATAAAAAGATTTTTTTAGTGACATTTTATTAGGCAATCAAATTACAGGGAACCTAGCAGGTTGTCCAAAGTAATCTGATTAATATTAGAACAGTTCTTTAGGTCTTGATTAGCAAAAATAACATGTGGGATGATAAAAGCATTAAGCAGGACCTTCATATAATATACATATAATGATCATGCAAGCATGCAATAATAATAAAATAAAATAAAAGAAAGTATAGAAAAGAGGTTAGAATATACAGTAGAGCAATTTTACATTAAAGATCTACATTAGGAAAGAAAACTGTTAGTAACTTCAATATAAAAATAATTGATTTAAGGACCCTCAGGATTTAACCGTGGCTTAGATCTGAGAGATTGACGACCTTCGGGACGAGCAATCGTGAAGCCTGAAAATCTGAATGTCTGAAAGTATATAGATTGAATGAATTTTGTGTTTGAAAGTATGAGTTTTTGTAGGGAAGTTTTGTAGTTCGTAGAGAGGTTCGTAAAGTATTCATCGAGTGTTATGTGAAAAATTCGTCTTTTAATATGTTCGGATATCAGGCCTATTTATAGGGAAAACGACATTGCGCCTCATGTGCTGGCTGCGTCTGGCGCAGCTGACGTGGCAAACGCATGACGCGGCATGACCAGTAAAAAGCGTACACGTGGTACGCGCTTTTGAAAAAGATAAGAAAAAAATTCCGCGTCTCAAGCAGAGAATTGCGCTTGACGCAGGATTCTACATGAAACAGAAGTCTACGTGGCAGTTCTGGTGCGCTTAGCACAGCCTGTGCGCTTGGTGCAGCCTACGTGGAAGTCCACGTGGCAGGACACGTGCGCTCGGCGCAGGGCTTGCGCTCAGCGTAGCAACTGTGCTCAACACATGCAGTGCTTGATTTTTACATGTTTTGATAGTTTTTTTATAAAAACGCGTTCTAAAAGATTTTATTTTTTCTTTTAACTACAAATATCTGATTTTACGGGAAAAAAATCTGATTTTAACTTTAAAAAATATATCTTTTGAAAATATTTATTAACTAAAATAAATCAATTAATTATCAATTAATTGGACTTTTCAAAGAATTGGGATCAAATACAATTAATTATCATGAATAATTAATTGGGGTTTAAAATAGGACTTTAACACTTTTCGAAATGGTTTTGAATGGCTCTTCAAACTGCTCTGCTCTTGGGTCGAACCAATTAAGACCACAGTATGTTTCATCATCGGATCCTTAAATGGGGAGACACGATTATGTGTCTACAGAATCCCCCACTTTGACTGAGGTTCAGGAAACCGATAGTCAAAGTATACGGTGTCGGGACGGAGAACGATTCTAAATGCTCTGCAGTTTAAAACTGATCTATATACGCCGGTCTCTGCAAAACAAAGTTAGTATGCAGGACAATAACTACAAGCAATCTGATTACCTACAGAAGAAGATGTTAGCAGATAGGTGCAAACAACTCAGATAAAAGCACATAGTGATGCAAATGATGCAAACTTAGACTCTCTAAGGATGCACAAGACGCTATGCAAGGATTAAGGTTATGCAAAGCTAAGGGATGACGCGTCATGCAAGGTCAGGATTATGCAAGACTATAATGTATGCAATGCAATGTCAGGGTTATGCAAGGCTGTAATGCGAGGTTAGGATTTTGCAAGGCTATAAGATATGGATATGTAGAATGATAGAATGATTAGAAATAAATTGAATGATTTTCGAAAATTGTTTTTAGTAAATGATTGGGGTCCGTAAACGAGGTCCGCGGATTACAACTTCTCGGGAGTTTGATTTGAATTGGAGGAACCACCACACATAGGAAGCCCCCACTTTGGATGAGCTTGCCTTGAATTAGGCATTGTGAGCCTTGATTGAAATGTGCTTGATCTGATATTGCAATGTAGTTGCTATGTCTTGAACATGGAAAGTTTTCACTTGGGGATTGCACTGGGAATTCTTCTTTGGGAAGTTGATATAGGCAAAGTTAGATATCGCCGAAATCATGGAATTATCGGAGAGTCCTTCGGGGAAAAGGAGAGCTTGAATTGAAAAATAAAGGGTTTGAATTTGTGACTCAAATGAATGCAGGTGGGAAAAGGCTTTAACGAGGCTAGGTGCGGATTCGAGTCTATGTCCAGGATCTAGAAAGAGATTATGCTCCTGAACTCTAGAAAATTAAATCATTAGACCATGACTAATTTTATTGAAGCGGTCGGACCTCGAGATGAGGATTCCTACGTATCCTTGCAGAATCAGACCATTCGTAGTTCCCGATCTGATTTCTTATTATTATTATTATTATTATTTTGTATGTGCCCTAACTTTTGCCTAGGTCGCCCTTACGGGTTTTCAACCTAGCGGGCTTGGACATACCTTGAAAAAGGAGTTAGGGTTGATGAAAGGTTGAGAGGTTTAAGACCTAAGGCTTAAATGAAGGTTTATGTGGTTGGGCTAATGGAGGATCATGGATTTGGATTATATGGTTTAAGGTTTGATGGAGTTGAAGGATTTGATTGAAGGGTAGAACTTGTGTGCAAGCCCCCCAAGCTTGACTTTTTATTTCTTGCCTTTGGCTCTTTCTTTTTCACTTTTTTTTGTCCCGTGCGTTTTCTTTTGCTTTTGCTTTTGCTTTTTTTTCGTACTTTGATATTTTTCACTCTTTTTGTTTTTGCCTGGCATTGATCTTTTTTATTTTTTATGTAGTAAAGCTTGCACACAAGTTTGGTTTAGGGTAGTGGAAGGCTTGAAGGTGTGATACCCCGAATTTTCAAAGATTATTTTATTATTATTAAGGTCTAATATTATTTCCACTTAAATTTTATTTTATGATAAAGCGATTTTATTTGATAACTATGTTTATTTGATTTCATTTAGTTTTGATTTATTTAACAAGTTTTATTTAAATGATTATTTCTACATAATTTAACTATGGTAAATCAAACTCTTTATTTTTGGTTATGTGTATCCTTGTACAAGTTGTCCATCCATTTTAGTAATCCGAAGCCCAAATACAAGTCCATAGCCATATGTCTTTTAGCCAAAAAGAAAGAGGAAAATAAAACAAAAAAAAAGGAAAAGAAAATGGGATCTTCATCACCATCTTCCTCCCTCACGTATGAAACAGAGCCAAAGGAATTTTTTTCCACAAACTCAACAGTTCTTGTCAGGAACTCAATCCACAATCCCGGATTTTGGGAGTAAAATCAGTCAAAAGTTAATCCCTACACCATACCTCACCATACCCACCATTAATGGAGCTTGACCCAAAGCTCAAAATTCTGACAAAAACCTGTATAAATAATGAACTACACTCACCCAATTACTCAAGCAAACAAATTAAACTTCAAAGGTTTGCTTCAATCTCTTTCTCTTCTCCCTTAATTTCTGATTTTCGTTTCGGAAAATAAAATTGAAAATAAAATTTCTAACCACCATAAATTTCCCCCTATCACGCCGAACCAACCGAGCACCACCGAACGAACCACCACGACCACCCGAACCTCGCGCCACCATCAACGCCACTCGCACACCACCGCCACCACACACCCTTCCCCTTCGCTTCAACCTTACCTCCCCCGCCGCCGCGTCTATCTGCTTGCTCCCCGGCGGCAACCCGCGCCCAGCCACCACTTGACCCCGTCCCCTGCCTGACTTCATCGACGGCGCGCCACCACCAGCGCCACCTCCTTTCTCTTCTTCCCCACTGATTCGCCTCCCCTGTTCCTTCCTACCTTCTTCCGTTTTTTTTTCTTTTGGTTTTTTCAACTAATTGTTTGAATCAGTAAACCTCCCCTTCCCCTTTTCATTAAGTATATTTTTTTTAAAACAAAACAAATGACTTTCCTAAACTAGCTTACTTTATTAAGTTGGTGTATTTTAGATCAATTAACTTAGTCTTTTATAACTTGAAAACATTTCTTAATTTTTTTTTTCTAAAACAAAGTAAGAAGTATAATAAAGTTATTTTTTTTTTATATTTAAAATAATTGTTTAAGTTAATGAAAATTAAGATGAAGTAATCTTTGAGTACTTAAAATGATTTCATAAATAATTTGAAACCATAAACTTTGATTTATAAACTCTCTTAAAATCATTAAGAATTGTTTAAGTTATTTGAATTATTTAAATTGTTTATTTTATATAAAAAAGGGCTTATTTAGGTAACTAACTTAGATATCGTTAATGTCTATTGTAGACTCCGATTGCGTAGACGAGGAATGTCAAGAGTGTTAATCCGTTCGTGAACTTAACTTTTGGGCACGCATCACGAGGTAATCTCCGATGTCCATCTAAACATAGATCCCGTTAGTGTAAAACGAATTGATTATGTGATTATTATGTGCTTATAAAATATATAAGTATGGACTATAATATTGGATTATCGACTTAATGCGGATTATGAATACGAATGACAAAATGGACGACAACTATCGATTTCGATTATGAATCGTGACTATGGACGATATACGATATGAAAAATATGTTTATTATAACGTTATTAAAACCGCTTAATGTCATTTAGTAATGTTATGGTTATTATTATTATTATTATTATTTTTATTATTATTATTATTATTATTATTATTATTATTATTATTATTATTGTTATTATGATTATTGTTATCATTATTACCGTTATTATTATTATTATTGAAATTATAAGAAAGTTGGAATTAGTAAGAACTTGTGATAATGAAATGATTATGAATCTGAAGTGATAAATGAACTCAAGTGACGGTTGTGAAATGAGTTATTGAAACCGCTATGAATGGATTGAGATTATGATGGATGAAATATATTCACACTGGATTGAACAACGATGACGTAATTGTGTACGTGATTTATGTGATGACTTGAATTAAAAGATGTTAATCACGTAAACTGAAATATCGGAGGGAAATGATGAACAGGTTGCCCCGTATGAGAGGTTCAAGCGGCCCATACGGGTTCTCTAGTTACTATGCCGATTATTCTCATTCTTGTCTTCCTTCTATCTTGTTGTGATCCAAGTAGAAGGGGTGTGCACACTGGGGACTCTGTTGTTATGGCCATTATGTTATCCGTAGGTGGTTACAGGGGATTGACCCCGGCCTACAATGTTGAAGTAAGTGGTTACAGGGGATTGACCCCGGCCTACTGGCGTTCTCTTTCCTCTCCTTAAATAATTGGATTAATTGAAATTAATTTGGTGATTAATCATTGTATATATATATATACAGGTGTGTATGTGTGCTATACTTTCTAACCCTATTAACCTACTATTTTACAATATATTTTCAACTTAAGTATTTTACGGGATGGAGTTGGAATTACTCAGTTTTTCTGATTTTTGGGAGCTTGTCTCTCTTGTTTCTTTTCAATGCATTTGTGCAGGTGGGTGATGGACGGGGGAGCAAAGGGAGATCACTTAGAGTTGTCATCCATTTAGCTTATGATTTAGCTTCCGCTGGAACTCTGAAACACTTAGGTAATTAGTAATATTTAATGGACGATTTACTTGGTTGTAAGGATTAATTTATTTGAATTTAATATGCTTTGATCTAGCCTTGCATTTATTTCCAAGGAGATAAATGCGGCGGTAGCACGCCCGTTGAGTCGAACCCTCGTGGATTTTCCCCCATCTCGAGTTTTATTAAATGAAAAAGGGTTCGGGTTGGCGGGGGTGTTACAAAGTGGTATCAGAGCGGAGTTTAGATTAACTAGGGAAAGATTAAAATTATTAAAATATATTAATTAGGGAAAATGAATCAAATAGGGTTAAACTTAAAATTGGTTTAGTAAGTCAAAATAATAAAAATATGTAGGATTAAAATATGACTTAATATGATTAAAATATGACTTAAGGATTTAGTCTGGGTACGTATAGGTTATGTGTACATGTATGAAAGTACTCGCCAAAGGTACTTATTAATTGTTTATGATATTTTATTAGATGGCCAAGACACGTTTGACCGCCAGGAAATGCACCAGAACCCCTCGTCAAGGACCTTACCTTCTAAGGATGAGGGTAGGAGAGTCTGTTTCAACTTATATTTACAGGTTACGTTTAACAATGAAGTGTTACCACCTCAATGAAGGCCACGGGCATTCGGATTACCTCACGCCACCTAAGCAGGCCGATGTTTTGATTCACAATCTTCCCAATGATGGTCCTTATGCCGGAATCAAGAGCGAATACTCTGATGTTCTGAAAAATGGAAGGCCAAACTATGAACGATACACATTGAAAGGGAAGTGGTATCTCACGTTGAGTTACCTGGAGAAAAGAATGCTCGATGCTAGGGCCAAGTGGCTTAATGACTATTTACCCACTGATGACGAGGAGCCCAACCATAGTGGCGATGAAGAAGTAGGAAGCAACCCTGCCTCACCCATTGTAAATCTCATTGGAGATGGAGACGGAGATGAAGGTGAAGACGATGATCCGTCCGAGTACGCTGACTAGAAACCCATATCTCTAGCCCTGACCCTTAGATTTCTAATTAAAGTCGTAAAAGATCAATTAATGTGTTAACTTAGTTAATGATGGTGCAACTAATGCCTATTTGACTATTTGAAAACTCTTATGCTACTATGAACGAATTGTTATGGCACTTTTAGAGTAATGAATGATGAACTTTTGACATGTGAATTGATTGTGAAATGAATGATGAACTTTTGATATGTGAATTGAGTATGAATGGTGTGAACCATGATTATGTGAATTAGCCTTTATATAAGAATCAATGTGAATGGTAGAAATACCAATGTGAATAACGCAGGTAGCTTATGCAATACGTTTATACGCGATCTAGAGCAAGGCGACAAGAAAACCAAATGGCCGAAACTCCCGAACAAGTTGCAGCACGACTTAGGACTCTTGAGCAACTAGCTCAGAGTTTTGGTTTAGTCCTTCAAAACCAGATCAACAACAACCACCATGGAGACGATCCGCAAGCTGCAATGGCGAAAAAGATTTTTGCTTTGAAACCACCAACTTTTGTTGGGAGAGAAGACCCACTACTTCTCGAAAACTGGATAAGACTTCGAAAAGATTTTCACGGCCACGGGTATGCCTGAGGCCCAGAAAGTAGACCAACCAACCTTTTATCTGCATGAAGATGCTGATACTTGGTGGGAAAGTGTAGGACCTACTGTTAAAGCTCAAGAGAACTTTAACTGGGAAGCATTTAAGGTAGCAATTAAGGCTCGATTCTTCCCCGAGCACATTCGTAGGCAGAAGTACAATGAGTTTAGTAGGTTCAACCAGAGCTATAACATGAGTGTGCAATAGTACGCTCAGAATTTAATGGGTATGCCCGATTCTGCCCGACTGTAGTGCTAGATGAAGGAACTAAGGCTCAGAAGTTTGAAGACGGACATAAGTTTGATCTTCAGACTCGAATGGGAGGTAGCACCTCTACTACTTTCGCGGAAGCATATGGTAAAGCTTCGAACCTGGAGAGAATCTTACAGCGTGAGAGAGAGGTGCTAGGCAGACATAAAAGAAAGGAACATGCCGGCAACAGCAACAGCCAAGGGTACGACAAAAGGACCAACAATGGTGGAAACAACAACAACAATGGTGGACGCTACAACAACCGCAACAATCAGAATTCTGGACAACAGGCCCAGCAAGGAAATAGGAACCAAAAGAACTTTGTTTGCAGGAAGTGTGCCAAAAGCCATCCAGGGTTCACTTGTCAGGTTGAAAGGATCAAGTGTTTCGAGTGTGGAGAAGTAGGTCACAAATCGTTCAACTGTCCTAAGAAGCAAGCTCAAAATGGACCAACTGGGAACAATGGTAACAATGGAGGTGGAAACAGAATTCAAAACTTCAATAACAACCGCTCTTTTGGAGGTGGAAATGGAAACTATGGAAAGAATGGCAATGGAGGCTACACCAATGGAAGAATAAATGTTATGAGCCGAATTGAAGCTGACACCGATGCCAATGTTGTGACGGGTACATTTCTCGTAAACTCAAACCCTGCTTATGTACTCTTTGATTCTGGAGCGTCTCATTCTTTTATTTCTAGCACTTCTGTTAATAAGTATCTGCTCAAGTCTACCCAGTCTTGTCGAGCCAATATAGCCATGCACACCGGTGAAACTGTTTCTTGTAAATCTCTATTCCAAAGCATCCCTGTAGTCATAGTTGGTATTGAATTACCGGCCGATCTTATCCTTTTTGACCTAAAAGACTTTGAGGTTATCTTGGGAATGGATTGGTTAGCTAAGTATAAAGCCAAAATCGAGTGTCATAACCAGAAATTATCTCTTAGAGGACCAAAGGGAAATAGGATATCTTATAAAGGCATAACCTTCCACCTCGATGTCAATATAATCTCATCCCCGAACCTTCAAACCTATCTTAGAAAAGGCTACCCAGTCTACCCGTGTGCCAAGTAAGGGACGTAAGCGTGTAAAACGAGGAGTTGACTCAAATTCCGGTAGCAAAGGAGTTTCCGGATGTATTTCCCGAAGAGCTTCCAGGGATGCCACTAGAGAGAGAAGTGAGCTTCAAGATCGATTTAGTCCCGGAACCAGGACCTATCTCTAAGGCTCCGTATCGAATGGCACCTGCAGAAATGCAAGAGTTGAAGGTGCAAATAGAAGAATTGTTGGGTAAAGGGTACATTCGACCTAGTGTTTCGCCTTGGGGAGCCCCGAATTATTTGTTCGGAAGAAAGACGGATCTTTGAGGTTGTGTATCGATTATAGGGAGCTGAATAATGCCACGGTAAAGAATAAATATCCGCTCCCAAGGATCGAGGATTTGTTCGATCGGCTTCGGGGGTGCAACAAGGTGTTTTCCGGGATCGATTTGAGGTCGGGTTATCACCAACTACGAATCGATGAAGAAGACATCCTTAAGACAGCCTTTCGTACAAGATATGGCCATTATGAGTTCACCGTCATTCCTTTTGGACTAACTAATGCGCCCGCAGCCTTTATGGACCTCATGAATAGGACTTTCCAATCATACTTGGATAAGTTCGTGATAGTGTTCATCGACGATATATTGGTGTACTCGAAGGATAGAGAAGAGCATGAGGATCGGTTGAGGAAAGTTACGGGAGATTCTTCGAGAAAAGCAATTGTACACGAAGTTCTCAAAGTGTGAATTTTGGTTGGAAGAAGTTTCATTTTTGGGTCATGTGATATCAAAAGAAGGCGTTTTCGTAGATCCATCGAAGATTCAAGCAGTGACCGATTGGCCTCAATCTAAGAACGTCACCAAAGTAAGGAGTTTCTTGGGTTTCACTTTGGATATTACCGGAGATTTGTGAAAGATTTTTCAAGAACGGCCCAGCCTCTCTCACGAACTCCGATGAAGAAAACAACAAAGTTTCATTGGGATGATAAGTGTGAGGAAGCATTTCAAGAGCTGAAGAATAGACTTACAACTGCCCAAGATTGACATTGCCCTCTCGGAGTAGAAGGATTTAAAGTCTACAAGTGATGCCTCAAAGAAAGGTTTTGGGTGCGTCTTGATGCAACATAGTAAAGTAGTGGCCTATGCGTCAAGACAACTCAAACCACATGAGCAAAATCACCCTACTCATGACTTGGAGTTAGGAGCAATCGTGTTTGCGCTCAAGATATGGAGACATTATTTGTATGGAGTGCGGTGTAAGGTCTATACGAGATCACAAGAGTTTGAAGTATCTCGTATACGCAAAAGGAGTTGAATATGAGACAGAGACGTTGACTCGAGCTTATAAACCACTATGATTTGAAGATAGTGTATCAAGAGGGAAAAACGAACAAAGTAGCTGACGCGTTGAGTAGGAAGAGTGCTCATACGCTAAATGTGTTGATCCTAGCCGATGAACTGTGTGAGGAGATTAAGAGATTGAGTTTAGAAATAGTTGAGCCCGGTTATGTGAAAGCTCGGTTGAATGCTCTTACTATTGGATTGGACATATTTGAGGAGATTCGGGTGAAACAAGCTGCGAGATAAGTGGTTAAGCAAGTTAAGAGAGATGAAAGAAAGTGGTCGAAGCACCGGAGTTCGATATCGACGGCAATGGTGTTGCAAAATATAAACGGAGATTGTGTGTGCCACAGGATGAGGAACTCAAGACGAGAATTCTAAGGGAAGCCCATAGTTCGCCGTATTCCATACATCCAGGAGGAGATAAGCTTTATAAGGATTTGAAAAAGTATTTTTGGTGGCCTAGGATGAAGCGAGAAGTAGCCGACTTTGTCGCAAAATGTTTAACATGCCGGAAGGTGAAAGTACAAAGATATGAAGCTTGGAGGGAAATTGCAACCTTTGGAAGTGCTAGGATGGAAATGGGAATCTATCTCTATGGATTCATCATGGGATTACCGAATACAAGGTCGGGAAAGAATGCAATATGGGTAATAGTGGACCGTTTGACTAAGACGGCAAGATTCGTGGCAATGAAGGATACTTGGTCGTTAAGACAGGTTGGCGGATGCTTACTTTAATGAGGTGGTTAGGCTACATGGTGTTCCGAAGGACATCGTTTCGGATAGGGACTCGAGATTCTTATCTAAGTTCTGGAAACAGCTTCAGACAGCCGTGGGTACACTATTGAAATTCAGTACAGCCTTCCACCCAGCAACAGATGGTCAAACAGAGAGAACCATTCAAACCTTGGAGGATATGTTGAGAGCATGCGTAATGGATTTCGGAGGATATTGGGATGATCATTTGATGTACATTGAGTTCTCGTACAACAACAGTTATCACTCGAGCATAGGAATGGCACCTTATGAGGCATTGTATGGACGGAAATGTAGAAGTCCTATATGTTGGAGCGATGTGAACGAGTCGTTGAATTTGGGACCAGAAATGATTGAAGATACTACCAACAAGGTGAAGTTGATTCAAGAGCGTATGAAAGCAGCTCAGGATCGACAAAAATCATATGCCGATCAAAGGAGACGAGATTTGGAATTTGAAATTGGAGAAAAAGTGTTGCTGAAAGTTTCACCAACCAAGGGAGTAATGAGGTTTGGTAGAAAAGGACGATTGACTCCTCGTTATATCGGACCTTATGAGATACTCGAAAGAATTGGGGAAGTGGCCTATAGATTAGCCTTGCCCACAGAGTTAGCCAATGTTCATAATGTTTTCCATGTGTCTCAACTCCGTAAATACGTTTCTGATCCCTCCCATGTCATCCAACCTGAAACCATTGAACTAGATGAGACCCTCACCTTTGAAGAACGTCCTATTAGAATCCTTGATTCCAAAACGAGAAATACCAGGAACAAGGCAGTAAAGTTAGTCAAAGTTTTGTGGTCTAATCATCAAACCGAGGAAGCAACTTGGGAAACAGAAGATGACATGAAAAAGCGTTATCCTGAACTCTTTTTCCAGGTACGATTATCGAGTTTCGGGGACAAAACTCCTTAAGGGGGACCGAATGTAATACTAACAAAGCACAAAACTACCATTTCGTTAATATTAAATATCTAACTTTAAAGTTCGAGGACGAACTTTGTTTTTAAGGAGGAGTAGATGTAATACCCCGAATTTTCAAAGACTATTTTATTACTATTAAGGTTTAATATTATTTCCACTTAAATTTTATTTTATGATAATGCGATTTTATTTGATAACTACGTTTATTAAAATAATAATTTCATTTAGTTTTGATTTATTTAACAAGTTTTACATAAATGATTATTTCTAAATAATTTAACTATGGTAAATTAAACTCTTTATTTTTGGTTATGGGTATCCTTGTACAAGTTGTCCATCCATTTTAGTAATCCAAAGCCCAAATACAAGTCCATAGCCATATGTCTTTTAGCCAAAAAGAAAGAGGAAAATAAAACAAAAAAAAAAGGAAAAGAAAATGGGATCTTCATCAACATCTTCCTCCCTCACGTATGAAACAGAGCCAAAGGAATATTTTTCCACAAACTCAACAGTTCTTGTCAGGAACTCAATCCACAATCCCGGATTTTGGGAGTAGAATCAGTCAAAAGTTAATCCCTACACCATACCTCACCATACCCACCATTAATGGAGCTTGACCCAAAGCTCAAAATTCTGACCAAAACCTCTATAAATAATGAACTACACTCACCCAATTACTCAAGCAAACAAATTAAACTTCAAAGGTTTGCTTCATTCCATTTCTCTTCTCCCTTGATTTCTGATTTTCGTTTCGGAAAATAAAATTGAAAATAAAATTTCAAACCACCATAAATTTCCCCCTATCACGCTGAACCAACCGAGCACCATCGAACGAACCACCACGACCACCTGAACCTCGCGCCACCATCAACGCCACCTGCACACCACCGCCAGCCACACACCCTTCCCCTTCGCTTCACCCTCACCTCCCTGCTTCGCGGCGCCTATCTCGCTCCCCTCGGCGGCAACCCGCGCCGAGCCACCACCTGACCCCGTCCTCTGCTTGACTTCATCGACGGCGCGCCACCACCTGCGCCACCTCCTTCCTCTTCTTCCCCACTGATTCGCCTCCCCTATTCCTTCCTACCTTCTTCCGTTTTTTTTCTTTTGGTTTTGTCAACTGATTGTTTGAATCAGTAAACCTCCCCTTCCCCTTTTCATTAAGTTTATATTTTTTTAAAACAAAACAAATGTCTTTCTTAAACTAGCTTACTTTATTATGGTGTATTTTAGATTAATTAACTTAGTCTTTTATAACTTGAAAACATTTCTTAATTTTTTTTTTCTAAAACAAAGTAAGAAGTATAATAAAGTTAGTTCTTTTTATATTTAAAATAATTGTTTAAGTTAATGAAAATTAAGATGAAGTAATCTTTGAGTACTTAAAATGATTTCATAAATAATATGAAACCATAAACTTTGATTTATAAACTCTCTTAAAATCATTAAGAATTCTTTAAGTTATTTGAATTATTTAAATTGTTTATTTTATATAAAAAAGGGGTTATTTAGGTAACTAACTTAGATATCGTTAATGTCTATTGTAGACTCCGATTGCGTTGACGAGGAATATCAAGAGTGTTAATCCGTTCGTGAACTTACATTTTGGGCACGCGTCACGAGGTAATCTCCGATGTCCATCTAAACATAGATCCCGTTAGTGTAAAACGAATTGATTATGTGATTATTATGTGCTTATAAAATATATAAGTATGGACTATAATTATGGATTATCGACTTAATGCGGATTATGAATACGAATGACAAAATGAACGACGACTATCGATTTCGATTATGAATCATGACTATGGACGATATACGATATGACAAATATATTTATTATAACGTTATTAAAACCGCTTAATGTCATTTATTAATGTTATGGTTATTATTATTATTATTATTATTATTATTATTATGATTATTGTTATCATCATTACCGTTATTATTATTATTATTATTATTATTATTATTATTATTATTATTATTATTGAAATTTTAAGAAAGTTGGAATTAGTAAGAACTTGTGATAATGAAATGATTATGAATCTGAAGTGATAAATGAACTCAAGTGACAGCTGTGAAATGAGTTATTGAAACCGCTATGAATGGTTTGAGATTATGATGGATGAAATATATTCACACTGGATTGAACAACGATGCGTAATTGTGTACGTGATTTATGTGATGACTTGAATTAAAAGATGTTAATCACGTAAAGTGAAATATCGAAGGGAAATGATGAACAGGTTGCCCTGTATGAGAGGTTCAGCGGCCCATACAGGTTCTCTGGTTACTATGCTGATTATTCTGTTGCTTCGTCTTCCTTCTATCTTGTTGTGATCCAAGTAGAAGGGGGTGTGCACACCGGGGACTCTGTTGTTATGGCCATTATGTTATCCGTAGGTGGTTACGGGGGATTGACCCCTAGGCCTACAATGTTGAAGTAAGTGGTTACAGGGGATTGACCCCGGCTTACTGGCGTTCTCTTTCCTCTCCTTAAATAATTGGATTAATTGAAATTAATTATGTGATTAATCATTGTATATATATACAGGTGTGTATGTGTGCTATGCTTTCTAACCCTATTAACCTACTATTTTACAATATATTTTCAACTTAAGTATTTTACGGGATGGAGTTGGAATTACTCAGTTTTTCTGATTTTTGGGAGCTTGTCTCTCTTGTTTCTTTTCAATGCATTTGTGCAGGTGGGTGATGGACGGGGGAACAAAGGGAGATCACTTAGAGTTGTCATCCACTTAGCTTATGATTTAGCTTCCGCTGGAACTCTGAAACACTTAAGTAATTAGTAATATTTAATGGACGATTTACTTGGTTGTAAGGATTAATTTATTTGAATTTAATATGCTTTGATCTAGCCTTGCATTTATTTCCAAGGAGATAAATGCGGCGGTAGCACGCCCGTTGAGTCGAACCCTCGTGGATTTTCCCCCATCTCGAGTTTTATTAAATGAAAAAGGGTTCGGGTTGGCGGGGGTGTTACAGAAGGTTATTTGCGGAGCTTTGATTTTAAAGGTTACTTGGTTAATGGAGATGATGGTTTAAAGGATTTTTGATTGGATTGCATGGATGGCTTATGGAAGGTAATAGAAGGAAAGGGGGAATAACTCCTGATCCAAAGTATGTCCTCTTTTTTTATTCTTCTCTTTTTTATTTCAGATCTTTTTTTGTTATTATTAGTCAAGTTCATTAGGTGATTCGAGTTTCATCATTGAATTAGAAGCATAGATAAAATGATGGAAGGCCAATGAAAATGAAATTCTTTTATTAATCACAAATAAATAGAACAAGGCTTATTGGAAATAAAAACCTAAACGACATAAACTCGACAAGAAGGGAAATGAAGGAGCTAGGGGAGGGGCTCTCCGACTCAACCTAGAAAACTAGCGTTACATGACTAATCCCCGACATTATTCAGATGCTGCCCAAGCGATTGCTGCTATTGCTGACTTTTGTTGCAGGTGGAATTGGTAATCTACCATCTTCAACCATATCCTGCATGTGATTCTTTAAGGTCCAACACACAGATGTTGAGTGTCCATTCCCTTGGTGGTACTTGCAGTAGGCATTTGGATCCCACCTCTTGGATCTATTCTCGGGAGCATGATGCTCCCCTTGCATGAAGTCTAGTGAAGGCTTCCTCTAAGGACATGCATAAAGGTGCGAATGTTCTTTGAGGCTTTTGATAGCCTCTCTTTTCAGCAGCTATGGCATTGACCTCATTGCTTTTGGAGCTAGAAGGATCATTGTTACTCTTCTTGAAAGAGTTGTTGTTGTTGTTGGAACCCTTGTTCTTGTTGGCCTGTATTTCTTCTTCAATCAGCAGGCCTACCTTATAGAGCTTCGCGAAAGACTCTATAGGTTGGAACTTGATATGATCCCCATACTTCGGCTGCAGGTTACGGATCACCAGTCGGACTTGATCCTCCTGAGATGGTTTGTTAATCATTTGTGCAGCTTTATCCCTCCATCTGTTAAGGAAGGTGACGAAGTCTTCGTTGTTAGTTAACTCTAACTCACGAAGGCCAATGGGAAGTTGAGTATTGTAGATGTATTGTTTATGGAACTCTTCTCTTATATAGTCCTAGTAATTCAGCTTGGCCTTAATTATTCAGTGACCTGAACCACTTGGATGGATGTGCATCCAAGGTTAAAGGAAATACATAAACAAACAGGTCCTTGCTCATGCCCTTGAGAGCCATAGAGATGGAAAACGCGCTCAAGTGGTCATCTGGGTCTTCGACCCTCTTGAATTTTGGGAGGTCACCCAATGTTACCTTTTAGGGATTTTTTCCCTTAGTTCGGGATCAATGATGTCATGGCCACGAGCCCGACTCTTGAGTGCGAATTAACTGGATCAATTGCTCGAGTTTTTCAAACCTCGGTTACGTGTTGGTTTTGATCGGCGGTGGAGTGTCGCCTTGCTCGTCTTCCTCAGTGAGCTTCTCCCTTAGTGCCTTGATCTCTTTGTCTTGTTCCTCAAGACGAGAGTTCATTAGTGTGAGTTGAGCCATAATGGCACTGAGCTGTTCATTAATGTCCCCCATTTGGGATGATGATTCAGAAGAGTCGGAGGATTCGTCTGAAAAAGTTAGGATGCACTTGACGAGTCTAGGAGTAGGTCGATCTTGTTGTCTCGTTGTTGGACGTTCCCAAGTTATAATCTCACGATCCATCCCGAACGAAAATAGAATGGACCTCGTGAATTTTTAGAAATGACGCTTTCGAAATGAGAAGATGAGAAATGGGAGATAGGAGTGAAAATGGAAATGAAAATGGGAAATGAAAATGGAAAGTGATTTTGAAATGGAAATGGTTATGGTTATGGGGTTTGTACTAGTATAGACTTGACAATGATGGAGACATGGGCCTAACTATATGCAAATGCGAGATATGGATTGGACCGGACTATGCAAACAAACCTGGATTCTACGATTGGGTTTAGGAGAGACTAGACTTTGAACTTACGGGTGAGCAAGCGAGGCTAGACTTTAGGGAAGGTTTGACAATATGGGAGACTAGACTCTTAACTTAAGGCAAGCGAGGCTAGGCACCTAGACTTTGAACTTACGGGTGAGCAAGTAGGCTAGACAACTAGACTTCGGAACTTACATTAGACTAAGCGGGCTAGACTCAAAAATTGCCTATGGATTTATGGGATGCTAGACTTTGAACTTACGGGTGAGCAAGCAAGCTAGACAACTAGGAAGGCCAAACTCTTAACTTAAGGCAAGCAGGCTAGGCAACTAGACTTTGAACTTACGGGTGAGCAAGCAAGCTAGACAACTAGACTTCGGAACTTATTAAACTAAGCAGGCTAGACATAAAAATTGCCTATGGACTTAAGGAATGCTAGACCTTGAACTTACGGGTGAGCAAGCGAGGCTAGACACAACAATTGCCTATAGACTTAAGGAATGCTAGACCTTGAACATACAGGTGAGCAAGTAGGCTAGGTTTTAAGGGATGAACTTTTATAGTCCTAAGACTGGATTTTTATAGTCCGAAGACTGACTAGGGCCTACATAGAGATGCAAACTATACCTAGGATATGAATTGAGCCTAAATGGACCTTGGACTAGACTTAGACTTAGATTGGAAGTGATAGACTTGGACTGGACTTCACATAAAGATGCAGATGAGCCTAGCTTTGATTTGAACTAGATTTATATGGGCCTAAGATAGACTCAATGCTAGAGAATGTATGGACTTAAATGCACATGGGCCTAAATGAATGCAAAATGGATTCTAATGCATATGTGCCTAGAATGAATGCAAATGAAATTGATTGAATTGGATTGGATTGGCGAAGGTATTTGGAATGGGCTTAGAATTTTCAAAATTCAATTTTGAAAGGAACCCCTTGTTTTATCTTTTGTTAAGAAAAGATGATGGATTGATTTGAAAAATATATATATATTTTTTTTGAAATGTCGTGGTATTATGATGATTAGCAAATGTTTTCGAACAAGTTAGAATAGAATATGGTGTAGGATTGATTTTGAAAAATGTAAGTGTTTTTTTTTTTTAAGGGAAAAATGTAAGTTTTTTGAAATTGGTGAATATGGTAAGGTAGGATTGACAGGGAAGATTAGTTGGACAACAGAGTGAAAATGGGAAGAGGTAGGCATGCATGACAACTCGGACTCTACAATGACCCTTTAGATGCATTTTTTTAGGACAGACTTGACCTTGCATGAAAAGACTGATTTTTATA
Source organism: Beta lomatogona (assembly GCA_947646795.1). Classification (NCBI taxonomy): domain Eukaryota; kingdom Viridiplantae; phylum Streptophyta; class Magnoliopsida; order Caryophyllales; family Amaranthaceae; genus Beta; species Beta lomatogona. Next base: position 76,355 of record CANSNZ010000074.1, on the reverse strand, counting down.
TGTTGAATTAGGTGATAAGCCTAAATGACCAAATTATGCGAATACGACAGAGACGAGACGCACATAGGGTGAACATAGGATCGACAATTACGACGGCTAAATTGACGAAAAGTGTGCGATGCACATACTTCGTGCCGCGCAAAGGCATTCTTTGCGCGCGGCACCTGAGCGTGCGTGCGGCGCGGGAGTGGTGCGCCAGGCGCAACTCAATGCGCTTGGCGCACTATTCCCCGACACGTTTTTCAGGGATTTAGGCGACAAATTGGCCGATTGTCGAATTTTTTCTTGTTTGTTAGACGCGATTATGGGAACGACGCATAATAACAACAATTTGACAAGATAATAACAGGCAAAAATTACAATCACAGGCAAATGTCATATAACATGGATGCAATAGTTCCCACCTAAAGTCCAGTTCTATGTTTGAAACTATTGGTCGGGTTTAGGTTAATCTTTGAAAAGGTCCATGACTAAGAGATTGATCTCACGCTTCGTACCCCTGCTTAAAGAGGTGGACACGTGTAAGACGCACTCCAGTCTCAAGTCAGGAACAAGAGAACAATGCTATAGTTGGGTAGGTTTGCTTATGACTAAGATCCAACACTATCGCTTAGGAAGCTTTTTTGGAAGGACAAAGCGAAAACCCCCCGGGGTGACCTTACACATAGAACACGTGCTAATGTGGCAAGGTAGATTGTCCTTATGGTGGCTGAACAATAGCCATGCATATGCAAAACTGTATATTATTCAAAGGCATAAAAGGAGAATTAATCGTATTTTTCAAGTTTCACTCACTCATTTAAAAAATTAATTTTTTTTTTAAATCCTCCCAGTGAGGTCGCCAAATTGTAGGCGTGTTTTTATTTCACTTACGCGGTGTGAGCGCGTATTAGATTTGACTACCCCACTGTTAAGGTTTTATTGAAAATTGTTTTGTATTGAAAGAAGTCGCCAACAATTCTTTTTAGGAAGAATCATAAACCTAATTGGATATAGGAAAATCATAGGGACAAATTATCCAATGTAAATTTCCCCGTCATGTCTCCATAGATGTTCAAAATGAACCAAAGATTGAGTTCGGGGGTGAGGGTACGAATATAGTCATAATGAACCATATTCTCCCAAAGTTGGCCTCTACTAAATATCGATTCATTACATAATTTATGCCAAAGAACAATCAAATAATGTTTTAAGCACCCTAAAAATATTTAGTCTAGCTTGGTTCGGGATACACATAAAAAGACTATTTTTAGTGACATGTTATCGAGCAATCAAATTACGGGGAACCTAGCGGGTTGTCCAAATTAATCGATTAATATTAGAATAGTTCTTTAGGTCTTGATTAGCAAAAATAACATGTGGGGTGATAAAAGCATTAAGCGGGGTAAACATCTCATATACATATAATGATCGAGGCAAGCATGCAATAATAATAAAATAAAATAAAAGAAAGTATAGAAAAGAGGTTAGAATATACGAGTAGAGCAATTTTACATTAAAGATCTACATTAGGAAAGAAAACTGTTAGTAACTTCAATATAAAAATAATTGATTTAAGGACCCTCGGGATTATACCATGGCTTGGGTCTGAGAGATTGACGACCTTCGGGACGAGCAATCGTGAAGCCTGAAAATCTGAATGTCTGAAAGTATGTAGATTGAATGTATTTTGTGTTTGAAAGTATGAGTTTTTGTAGGGAAGTGTTGTAATTCGTAGAGAGGTTCGTAAAGTATTCGTCGAGTGTTATGTGAAAAATTCGTCTTTTAATCCGTTCGAAAATCGAGGCCTATTTATAGGGAAAACGACATTGTGCCTCACGCGCCGGCTGCGTCTAGCGCAACCGACGTGGCAAACGCATGACGCCGCATGACCCGGTAAAAAGCGTACACGTGGTACGCGCTTTTGAAAAAGATAAGAAAGAAATTTCGCGTCTCAAGCAGAGAATTGCGTCACATGAAACAGAAGTCTACGTGGCAGTTCTTGTAACACCCCCAAAATCCATACCCGCCTAAACTACGTTGCATCGACTTTGGGAGTGTTACCGCCGCGGTGAAACGCAAGGCATAATAATTCATAACGTTAACAACTCCTTATTAAGAAAACTACATTGCAGCGGAAATAAAATGTTTACGTTAAACTACAACTCGGGAATCACCAAGGACCCCTTTTATTCAAACCATTAACTATGAATACTAATTATTCTATAAGTTCAACAAAAACACTTAAAAGTTTATAAACCAGAAAATATCCCCCGTATGCCAAACTCATGCAGCATCACCAGCATACCAAATCTGCTCCCCATTGAAATATCAATGGTTCATCACAGGTCAACAACATCACAAATAACAAACAATCAGCTACGCTGAGTACGTACATAATCAGTTAAATAATACATCAAGCATAAACAGAATAATAATAATCATTCCTAGACATGATACTACAAGAATACTACAATTCATTTTCATAGTTTAATTGGCATCGAACGGGCACCGTCATCTTTCTAGAATCATACGGGCTACTTTATCCTTAATAGACAACTTAGTCTATTAGATGGAATGCAAATACGGTTTCGTTCCGTTCCGCATCCATTACCTTAGTATGCATACCCCCAAGATCGTACGGAACCTTCCGCCTACTTGAGTTATCAAAATTTATAAGGACACTACTGTCGTCACAGTAGGCCTGCGTAGGAGTGTAGAACAAGTCTCACACTCCCCCCATTGTTCATTACTTGTAGGGAATCCGACTACAAGTTTATTGCCAACAATCCTTTTTAGCGATACTCATTCATACAACATTAAACATATGATTTCTATAACATCATATAAAATCCTTTAGTTTAGGCAATTTCTTATAAATCCTTGCTACAATTATTAATCATAGCATTTCAATCCAACATCTCATTTCATGCTTGTGATACAATAGAATTTCGCATTCCAATAACAATTCATTCTATTTCACAAGTCATACAACAAGGAAATACATACAGATTTCCAATTGATTTCATGTTACCAAACAATCTCATCAACCATAATCAACAACAGTTCCCTATCATGATTCTAGGTTCCAATATAACAATCATAACTTAAACATGATACTAATATATCAAACTGAACTAGTACGCGTACGTACCTTGTAACGGAGAATCTTTGCTGATTACTTAAAACGTTCGGCATATGAAATTGGGACCTAATCGGATAAATAAAAGTAATTCAGTTTTTAAATCCTTGACGATATTAACAAAACCAACTTAACTAACTATGTAAAACTTAGTGTTTCAAAAAATAAAATAAACGTTCCTGTGGGTTAAACTTTCCTTTCATAAACTCTATTGAACTAACATATTTAGGATTTAATAATATTCTTGTAAATCTGATTGTTGTCAACTCATATTATACTTTGTTTATAACAACAAACTTAAACAATTATTTATAAGTATTACAAAATCAAATTGAGACATAAAAATCGTTATAAGGACAAATAATATAATTATAAATCTGATTTTCTTTTAACTCATACTATACCTTATTTAAAATAACAAAGCTTAATCGGAATACATAATAATTATGAAATCAGATTTTACAATTAAATTAAAGTAGGAAAGACAATATTTTTTTTTTAGAGGTTACTGGACCAATCTCGCCGGCGACAACCACCGGCGATGATGCACCACTCCGGCGACGACTTCACCAAGACACGCGTGCCTCTATTCGTCGAGCAAGATTGCGAGTCCCGAACGTCCACGCGAGTGTCGAAGCCTCGCACGCCACACTCGAGGCCCCGACCTCGCTCGAAGACACCACACTCGAGCCTCGACCTTGCTTGTACACCGCACACCACCGCACGCATACAACACTCGCACAACACTCGCACACGCAGCCTCGCACATAAACCTCGATTCGCACAGCACCTTCGACCACCCTCGAAGCCTCGCTCACCACCCAAGGGCTGACGAACTCAGGATGAGGGGAAAAGAGAAAACGAACGAAGAAGGAGGAGGAAGCAGCGTGAGGAGGGAGGAGAAGAGAGGAGAGAGAAAAAGATCTTGAGAGTGAAAAGAAAAAAAACGGCTGAGTTAGAAGAATAGGGTTTTCTAATTTTTTTTTCCTCTTCCTTTTCTTATTTATAGTATAAGAAACCTTGGTTTATTAGGATTTGTTTCCAAATTGATTTCTGATTTATTATTTAACAAAAATCGAATTAAAATATAATTAGGTATGAAAGTAGGTTGTATATTTAAAATATAACTGTAGGCTTACCTAAACTATATTATAAAATACTTTCACTTTTACTTTATACTTTCTTATTTATAGCAAAATAACTCCCAAAAATACGGAGTATTACAGTTCTGGTGCCCTTAGCACAACCTGTGCGCTTGGCGAAGCCCACTTTGAAGTCCACGTGGCAGGACACGTGCGCTCGGCGCAGCAACCGCGCTCAGCGCAGTGCTTGATTTTTGACATTGTTTTGATAGTTTTTTTTATAAAAATGCGTTCTAAAAGATTTTCTTTTATCTTTTAACTACGGATATCTGATTTTATGGGATAAAGTCTGATTTTAACTTTAAAAAAATATATCTTTTGAAAATCTTTATTAATTAAAATAAAACGATTAATTATCAACTAATTGGGCTTTTCAAAGAATTGGGCTCAAATACAACTAATTATCATGAATAATTAATTGGGTTTTAAAATAGGACTTTAACACTTTTCGAAATGGTTATGAATGGCTCTTCGGACTGCTCTGCCCTTGGTTAGGATCAATTAAGACCACGGTATGTTTCATCATCGAATCCTTAAATGGGGAGACACGATTATGTGTCTACAGCTATGCGTACGTGGAATGTAATTGGTGTGCGGGTTTTTTAGGGATATATTTTTTTCCCAAATTAGAGGATTGCAGTTTGTATATTCTGTTTTTAAGTTGGGGTATATTGGTCAAAAAGGGTGAACACAAAAGCTTTCAAGAGTTCGCATATATAATGGAGATGATTTTGTGTTATTAGTGCATGTTTGGTTCCAACATTAAAAGAGAAACGGAATGGAAATAGATAAGGTGAGAATATAATCAAAATTAACCCAGTTCGTTTCATCTTTTATTGTGTTTGGTTTGTTGTTTTTCAATAAGCCCAAAGCCATATAATCTATTTATCGACTAAGAAATAATTCACTATTGTTTGACCAAATTGTTGGTGAGACACATAATTTATAGAACAAACTATTGAGTTTCCACAGAGATGAGAGTGCATTACGAACAATGATCACATGGTTAGCTTTCATTTCCTCTATTTAAAGGATTTTGTTATTGCGGGATCATAAGCGGCAACAAATCTGGTGAATAAAATTCCCCTTGGTAACGGTAATAGAAAAGCATTCATTAAATCAAACATACAAAAACGAAATCGTCATTTCCATTCCGTTTCCAGAGGCATGAAACTTGCCAACCAAACATGACCTCATAAAAAAATGTTTTAGGCAGTTGACATATAAGTTGTTTCTTGTACGTTATATGTATATATATATATATATATATATATAAGATGGAATCATAATTATTTGGAATAAGAACTAAGAACTTACTGAATAAGAGACTTGAATTTAAAGAAGAAACTTGGATTTAAACTTGGAATTTTTACATACTTGAAAATTTTACAGACTTTGGAGGAGCTTTCTCTTACATTTTTTTTCTTACATTTTTCTCTCAAATGAGCTCTGCCTAGAAATGAAAACAAGCACACTTATTTATAGACTTAAAAAAGCAATACAGAAAGAAAAGTACAATAATTGAGCTAAGTTTACAACATAAGTAATCTAGAAACGACAAATTACAAATACAGTTCTTGGACAGCTGGAGAGCTTTTAGACTTTGCTTTTCGTAGTGCGTTTTAACAGCTGGATGCGTTGTCTGTCACTGCTGTTGTAACTTTGGACAATGTTGGTGAAGATGCCACGTAGGTGTATGAATAGTACTATTCATCGCCGTATTTTCACTATTCACTATTCACCTTTTGACGATTTCTGGAAATTTCTTGGAAATTGGCTGGAAGTTGCTGGAGTTTGTTTTTGTCAAGCTGGAAGTTGCTTGGAAATTGCTGGAAGTCAAGCTGGAAGCTGCCCGGAAATCTTTGGAAGTTGTATCCGGAAATTCTTCCAGAACCGGAATAATTATGTCCCTAACTTTTGCCTAAGTGTAAAACACTTAGCGGGATCTTTCTTTTAGAAATCAAACGGATCTTGGGCACAAGGCCCACCATACAAATCTGGGCTGGAAGCCTCAGATGAACTGGAACTGGAAGATTGAGTTTTTTTAGTTTGGTTAATAAATTGGAGAAATTGATCAAATAGTTCAGCTTTATTTATGGACGTTTTATTTTTCTTTTTGGATTTGGTGGATGAGGATGGGGAAGGGAATGTGTTTGTTGGAGGGGCGAGTTGGACTTGTTTATATTGCTGGAAACTCTGCTTAGTCCAATCATTATAATCATGGAGAGCAGATGAACCATGTTGGAGATACTGAGAAACACAGTCTAACATGTTTGGGTAAATCTTAAAATTTTTCCACCATTTGACCCGATAATCACGAGTCAAAAAATAAGGTTTGGATTCAGTGAGTCTGGAAAGGGAATAATTCCAGCACATAATCCATGAAATCCGAAATATTTGACAAAAATAAATAATACTGGAGAATTTGAAGCCTTCTGGTAGTGTTACTTTAGAATGATAATGTTGGAAAGAGGTTTGAAGGTTGTCTGGGAAAATGTCAGGGATTGCTCCATAACTATCCCACCATTCAAGGAACCATATTGGAAATGTCACATTTTTCTGGAGACAGTCAGGATGAAAACTAAAAAACCAAGAATGGTTATAACTTTGGAGTAGGAATGCACAATGCCATGCTTGTATATAATCATGAAAATTATAAGTCTGTGGAAGTTTTGGATCAAGAAAATTGGAAGAGAAGGTTTTGGCTTTTGTAAGAGAAGAATGAAGATTCGTCCATTCAATATTGGTGATGACATGGAAAATCAGGCATTTGGAATAATTTGTTGTGGTGCTAATATTATCCTTAATATAACAAGAATTTGTGCCAAGAAGGATATTTCGGTAATATTGGATTGGTTTAGTGATTTCAAAAGGAAACCAATTGAAGCCATCTGGAAGTTTAGTTTTGACATATTTGGATATTTTGTGGTTAAACTCGTTTTGAGAAGAAAATGTGTTGGAGGTAAAGTTGGTTAAAAATAAATTAGTATAATGTTGTTTTAGGTGATATGAAATATCAGTAGTGTCTAGACGGGTAATTGGAGGAGCTGTTTCTGATAGTGTTTGAGCATAGGAATTTGGAGGGTAATTTAATAAATTGGAGGATTGGTTCATGGAAAGAGGAACGTTTTCTGTAGGATGAATTACTATACCTTTTTCTTTTTGTTGGCTGGAAGTATGATCCTTGGAATTTTGCATTCTGTTCATCCCTGCAGAAATCATATTAATTTGTTTATAGATAGAGTTAGTTTGGAGATTATGAACATCAGAGTGTTGTAATTTGGCTGAAAATTTGAAAGAAATTGGTTTATTATCTATAACAGCATGAATACCAACTTCATTGACAGAAAATGGATACATTTGAGTGAGAAATGGAGTACCAAGAATAATATTATAATTAAGATTCTTGACTAGAGTAAATGGAGTTTGGAAATAATAATCATTATTAAAAATGGATGCCTTAGAAAGTTTGTAATTAATATGGAGTTTTTGACCATTAGCAATAGTCAAATGTTCAGTAGCATGTTCATAATATTCTGGAGGAATGAGGTATTCCTTAATGCAATTAAGATCAGCGCCACTATCAAATAATGCAACATCATTAATTTTGAAGTCATTGTTAATAACTAATGTAATTGGACAAAACCATTTTTGAAAATTAAATCGGTGAATAATTTGAATAAATTTTTCACTATCAATTGGAGTATCTGAAATTTGGACAGGATCAGTTGGTATAGGAGAATGTTCTGAAGTGTCTCCTATGTCAAAATTTTGGAGTAAAGTGATTTTTGCGTCAAGTTCTAAATTTTTTGTTTGAAGGTTCAAAACATTTTGCTCAAGATCTTGAATATGAGATTTTATTTGAATCACGTCCTTTTGAAGATCATAAGTATTAACTGGAGAAACAAATGGTTGATGGAATGGAGATTCATCAAGTATTTTTTGAAGACTAAAAGAAACTGGTTTTTTCTTTTCTTCAATAGGAGAAGATTTTAAAACAATTTCTCGTAATCTCTCAAGATACTGTTTTTGGAGATTGTTATCTAGAATTTTTTCAATAATATCAAGAAGTAATTCCTTTTCTTTGTCTTTTTTGTAAATAACACAAAGTCCTTTGGGACAAAACTGGAGAGAATGATCGGAATTGAATTCATCGAGAATCCCGATTATAGTCGAGCCGGTAAATAATATGATCGAATTAGAATGATCGGATGCTTCGGCTCATCTTGATTTAATTGGAAGATAGTGAGAAGTTTGTCTCTTAAAGCTGGATCATCTTGAAAAATTTCATTAATCTTATTTTTGAAATGGCAACTATTTGCTTTATGACCAGGTTTACCACATTTATAGCAAATAATCTTTTGGAAATCCTTTTTTGGAAATTCTTTTGGAAGTTCTTTTGGAAATGTTTTCTTTTGATAAAACGTATTAGAAGATGGAGTTCTTTTTTGGCGAAAATTGTGAATTTGTTTGAATTGTTGTTTTCGCACAGTGAAAGGAGCTTGGATTTTTTCAAAGCCAAAGGCTTCACAGAAGGATCCAAGTTCTCTCCTTTGCTGAGCTTTTTCATTACCATACTTAGTTTGTATTTTGAGCTCATTGCAAAGAGATAATCCTTCTCTTTTAATAAAGGCAAACAATTGTCCATATGTTAAATTGTCATAAGCAATTGTTTCTTGATTTGTTGCTTCTTTTAATTTTTGGAAAATTCGTTGAGAAAATAAATTTGGAAGTCCTGAAATAAATCTCTCTTTCCAGAATGATTGTTGAGCATCAGTTCTGCGAAGAATATTGGATAAAAAGGTATCTTTGTACCAACGGTAATCATTTAAAGTTGGACATCGAAGATTGGATAGGATCAAAGCATTGGAATTTAAATAATCTATGGAAGAACCAAGAAAATGGAGACTAATAGTTTGGATTAGAAGAATAAACCCATCTTGTTCTTTCTGGGCATTTTCATGAAGGTAAATGGTTGGTTGTTGTTCTGATGTAAAAGTATTGTCCCACCAATATTTTAATAGACCGGAAAATCCATCGGCAATGGTAGAAGCAATTTGTGCATTTGTAAAATCATTGGAAGAATATGCATTAGCAAAGAATGCACATTTCGTGTAAAACTTTAGTAATTTCCAATTCGGATCTACCATCTATATTCCAATCATAAAGTTGGTCACCGGAATAAACATTTTGAGGACCATAAGTTCCTCGTTCTTCAAATTGGAGGTGCGGAGGAGTAGGTCGAGAATAATAATTTCGCATTGGATTATTGTTCCGAGTTTTTATTGTAAATTCGGTTTAATTGAGATGGAAATTCATCATCCGAAGAAAAGTTTTTAGCAAGTTCCTTTGCCTTTTTATCTTTGTCTAGACATGTGACATTTTTGTCTAACTTATCGTAGATTTTTTTCAAAAAGTGATTTATTACTAAGCCCAAAGCCTTTTGATAAACTTGTTGGAACATGGATAAGTGGCCTAGAAACCTCATTTGGAAAAGTAGATGAACGATTTTCATGAATAGAAATTCCATTCAATTTTTTGGCTAATTAATCAATTTCTTTGCATGATTCTTTAGAAGATTCAGAGTCATAATTTTTTGGAGGTAAAGAATTAATTTGGGTGAAGATGTTATCAACTTGTTTGGAAATAGTATGTAAAATTGTAATGGAAAAATTATTTTGTTCATAAACCTTTTTAATGTCTCCTAAAGTAAGACCTGATTTATCATCAGCATCTCTTCCTACTTTATATGGAGCAGCTTCACAAGTTCTGCCTTCCTCAGAAGGAACTCGTAAACCTATTAATGGAGGATGAATAGACGAAACTAATTCACCATTTTTGAGAATCCATTTTTGAGCAATATTGGACTTAACACATAAATCAGAAAATGGATAAGGAATTTTTAGATTACTTAGGTAAATTGGAAGCCATGTGAAAAATGGAATATTAGCAGATAACCCAATTAATTTGGAATAGTATTTTTCTCGAATAAACTCTGTAGCAGGTTTATCAAAATTGGAAAAAAACCAAAGTCGTTTTTCACGATTTACTGGAGATTCAAAATCATTGGAAAGCATAAGTTTATTAATTTGGAAACCACCTTTTGTAATAGCATTCAAACTGGAGAAATTTTGAGGTTTCATTTCAGCCTTAGTTGGTGATGAAAAATCATTTTCATCAACTATTTCTGGAATGAAATCTGAGTTTGGAAAAGTACTTACTTTTTCAAAAGAACAAGAAGATCTTGTACCTTGAAAGTTATGATTAAAAGAAGATGGAAACTCCTTACTTGAATTAAATCGAATAAGAATTCTACCACCTGGTTATTTATCCTTGGACTCTGAAAGAGAGGTTAGAATTGGCATTTTCCAAACAAATAGATCATCCTTTTGGGTAATCTGTTTCTTCTGGACTGGATTCTTACTGTCACCAAAAACCTTTGAAAAAATACCACTAACCTTACCTTTCACAATGTTTACTGATAAACACTACAACAATAGTTATAGCTTGAGGGACCACTGGGACCACCTGAGGGACCACCACACCTGGAACACCTACACCACGGCTTACCAACGACTTTACAGGCTGACCAAACCCAGGCTGACCAAACAGCTGACCAAACCCAAACAACAACTACCACTAAAGTGGGTTCTCAATAACAATGGCTAGAAGTAACCTTAGAGCACTTCGTCTCCGGCTCTGATACCAGGAAAGCACCTAGGACAGGGGAAGGGGATATTAACCCTAAGTACTGACCTAGTTTGTATAGGAAATACACAAAACAAACTAAAACTGACAGAGTAATTTATAAGATGGAATCATAATTATTTGGATTAAGAACTAAGAACTTACTGAATAAGAGACTTGGATTTAAAGAAGAAACTTGGATTTAAACTTGGAATTTTTACAGACTTGGAAAATATATGTATATATATATGTATGTATATATATATATATATATATATATATATATATATGTATATATATATATATATATATATATATGTATGTATGTATGTATGTATGTATGTATATATATATATATATGTATATATATATATATGTATGTATATATGTATATATATATATATATGTATATATATATATATGTATATATATATATATATGTATATATTATATGTATATATGTGTATATATGTATGTATATATGTATATATGTATATATGTATGTATATATGTATATATGTATATATATATATATATATATATATACATATATATGTATATATATATATATATATACATATATATGTATATATGTATATATATATGTATATATGTATATGTATGTATATATTATATGTATATATATATGTAAGTATATTATCGGTTTTACATCAAACTGGTTATATGTAAAAGTTATTAGTATTATTATTACAATTATACAATACAAATTTGACTTTGTTGACAAAAAAAAGCGTTTATACAAGTCTAAACATGAAAACAAAATCTACATGGAAATGGCTTGAGGAAATTCATTTGATTGAAATCTATTATGAAACCCTCCTAATACAAAAGAAGTGAAAAATCAAAGGCCTTCCTATGGTCATCGCCTAACGGAAGTGTCATCTTCGCTTTCTCATAAGCCACCTTGAAGGATTAAACGTCTTGATGATAAAGTTCGTCGTTTTGTGGTTCACCTAAAGCAAAAGAAGTCATCAAAATTTGCCGACTAGTCCAGAGATCTATTGAAGGCTAAGATTTGTCAAACCTTTTAAACATCCTAAGCAATTTAAGCATCAATCTCCTCATTAGGTCCCACCTTGAGCATCTCATTAATAATCCTATGCTGGTATACATCGTAGTAGGTCACTGATCATATAGGCAGAGTTCATCTTGGAATCTCCAAATTAATTCTTCTTCTTCCTCACTGTTGAAAGCTTCATATGAAGGACTTTACGGACTCTCTGAATCTGGAACAAAGAGTTCCTCTACTTCATCATTGTCGCAAGGTGTTTGAGGAATGTGAGATTCTCCAAAAAAATATGCAATTGTCTTTTCAGCCATGATCGACTCTAAACAGAGTAATTAGTACCCAGAAAATTCGCAAAGCCTACCCAGAAAATTCGCAAAGTTTACCCACAAAATTCACAAAGACCGACTGTTGAAAATTCGCAAAGATCGACTGTGGAAAATTCGTGTGTTTGATTTTGCAAGAACGTGTTTGATTTTGCGAGAACAGTTTTGATTGAGAGAACAGAGTGTTTTAATTTTAGATCTAGGGTTCTGAAATGGAGAAAAGGGCGTTTTGTTTAGATCTAGGGTTTTGAGTGAATTATATGAGAGAGAGAGAGAGAGAGAGAGAGAGCTAAAGAGTCGTTGGGAGAAATTGAAGAACAATGGAATTGAATGGGAGAATTTAATGGGTGGTTGAGGACTTGGATAGTCAGAGAGGAGAAAGATCGAGAATGAGTAAGAGATGAGAGAGATGGGGTGGAATCTAAATGGGAGAGATGGGGACCACTAGGGATTATTTTATTATTTTGGTTAGGTATTAGATGTAAATATTAGTTAGTAGATGAGGGTATTGTTGGAATATTTAATAGTCTTAAATAGATAGATTCAAAGTGAGAAGGTTAAAAAAAACACACTAAAACGAAAAGTGAGAAAGATAAAAAAAACAGAGGGAGTACATGGAAATCCTTTTGAAGTCCACGTCCATCCACATACAACAAAGCTAGCCCATAAACCAAATATTTGACTAGAGAAATAGATCAGCAAGCAGGGGGATTGTTAAACGTCGCCCCCAAATTACTTAAAATCGCCCCAACTCCCCTCTAAAAATACCATTATACCCTTACGATTTTTTTTTTACTCCAACTTAACTCCTCCCCTAATTCATATTATCTCTCATCTTCGCCATCACCACCGCCAATCACCACCGATGAGCACAAAATTCCGACGAATTTTTTTAAAAAACGAATTTCATGGAGCCAACGTTAGCCCCATGAAATTCGTTTAAAAAAAAATACCTCGTCGGAATTTTGGGCTCGTCGGTGGGTTGGAGAGGTAGAGATTGGTGGTTAGTGATTTTAGGTGGTGGTGGAGAGAGAGTTGTAAAAACAGCTAAGGGTATAATGGTACATTTACATAGTAGTTGGGGCGATTTTAAGTAATTTCAGGACAATGAATAGAAGATCAGGCAAGCAGTAGAGGAAATTTTGGGGTTTTCCTTTGTGTACTAACAACTCACCCACATTTGCAATAAGTGGGCAAGCCTAATACTGCCAAGTATCACACAACAATTGAAAAAAAGTAAAAACCTATTGCTGGGCCTAAGTCTCACGGCAGCACAAAATACAAACCTAGGACTAAGGACAAGAGAGAGGTGGCGCAGCAATTGAGAAGTAGAAATACAGAGGAGAAGAGAGAGTGACGCACACCAGAGAGCACGAGAGAAGAAAAACGCCAGACGAAGAAGACGGTGGTTGCTCGATTCATCTATATGGAGTTTTCTTTCTCTACTCTTGATTTATGCTATTAGATACTAGTTTTATTATGTCAATTATGAGATTTTCATTTTAATTAGTTGTTTAATTTCAGATTCAATGACTAGCTAAATTGCTTTGTTCTAGGGCAAGATGTAGTCTTTTAATTTTCTTGTCAATGGATTGAATTATTGTTGGGTTAGTTTAATTTATATTGCAATTTGATAATCTTGAGTTCAATTGCTTACTTTTGATAAGGGCCCTATCAATTGTATGTTTAAGGTATTGGATTATTAGCGGGGGTGAGTTTTCAATACTAGTTCATGGGATTATTAAACGCTAAGTAGTATAATTTTAGGAATAGTTATACTCTTAGGGTGGTCTTTTATATGAATTCTTATTCTTAATGAGTTTGTTCTAAATTTTATGACCACGGAAGTAGGCATAAGATTAGTATTCAAACATATGCTTTCCGCCTTGGAAGAGGGGGTAATATACATTAGGAATTCGACCATTGCGATCTAATTATTTTACCCTCCACTTAGTTTAATTTCATTGTAGAAGTTAATTGGCGAAATCTAAGTCCTAGAACTATTTCCAATACTTGATTCTTATCTATTGTTTGACGTGTTTAGTTGTTAGTATTAGTATAGTTGCTATCCTAGTATTTTAGTCTATCACCACTATTCACGTTACCCAAATCGTCTAAATAATATTAGATTTTCTTAATTTGCTAGTTGATTATAAACCTCCTTGTGGAAAACGATATCTTGCTTACCCTATATTTACTTTTAATTGACCCGTACACTTGCGGTATTTTAAGGTTCTTTTAGGACCGACCAGGTGTGGAGGGGGGTCGTGAGCGACATGCGAAGGGGAGGGTAGGGGGTCGTGAGTCGCACGTGATAGGGAGGATAAGAGGTCGTGAGAGATAGGCAACTGGGTGGATGAGGAGTCGTGAGAGATAGGTGACGGGGTACGTGAGATTATCGACGACGTCGTGCGGGGGATCAGGGTTGATCGCCGGCATCACTCGAGGAGGAGCGACGCTTAAGATGGATGGCTGCTACTGGAATGCTTTGGGTATTGTTGACTTGTCCATAATAATGGGGGATAGTAGTATTGTTGTTAGGGGTTAAATTTGGAGAAACTCTTGGCGTCTCATTATTGGAGTCTAAAATGGACTCCAACAGCATATAAAATATTGCAAAAAGTATAGAAGAGAAAAAAGGAAAAGGAAAAAAGGAAAAGGCATGGGATAGGCTGGTCTAGTGACTGCTATATCATGCCTTTCATCTCTGGACAAACAAAAGGGCGCGTGTCCAATTCCCCTCAACTATGTAATAAAACTGGGAGAAAAAGACAGAGAATTTTTTGTTGAAGCTCCACTCTAATGGCGTAATTATTCATAGAATCGTATTTGTATATTGATGTCTAAATTAGTGAATATGGGATTTTTCGTATGAAAGATGAGATTTTCGGTGGAAATATATTTTTTTTAAAAGAAATGGTAGATTTGAAAGAAAACCCAGATGAAATTTTGGGATCTGAGATGAAGTTAAAGAAGAAGAACGTGCTCTGATGAGGGAAATCTGAGAGGTGGAGGTGTTGGAGTAGAAGAAGAGGAGGAAATATAACGATTGTTGTTAATTTATTAAAATAAAAAAAATAAAAAAATGGCAAAAGCTCTTCTTATTTGACGCTCACCTCGCTTGTAACAGCCCGCACTTCTGAGCTGCTAGCTAAACACGCTTAACTTTCACAAATCTCCATTATCATTAAATAAACTTCAAATTACATTCTCTTGCAGCGGAAACAAAGCCGATCATGGACTTATGGGTTAGGGCCCACAACACTAATATCTTTAAATAACTTCTAAATACAAATCATATCTAACATCTCCAATTATATGATAAGAAACCATAGGAATCATTCTGCGTTGACCACCAAACTTGCCCGAACGTCTCACTTACATTTTTCAGATCTTTGATCTACCCTTGACAATACATATTACCTGCAAAATAACTAACAATGAACTCTGCCCCCACCGACAGGGTCCAAGAACAAAATCAGCGAAACTGAGTACACACTGTCCAACCATAAAATCATTTCGGTGGCTTAAAACGTATTTTTGTAGTTAAGCTTATCTTGGGAAACATTTGAAATCAAGATGTGGAGAATGTGTAATGACATAATATAACAAATACTTGCACACAATTTATATTTTAACTTGTTTAAAATAATAATATAAATATCTCATAGAATAAGTAATATATACTTTTGATTGGAGGAATCAACAAAATTCTATAGAATCTAATACGATCTCCCATAATCAACTCCAATTTTGACATATTCTAAGATATAGTAATATCTCATGCTTTAGTATTTTATTTATAATAACCTTTACCCCAAATATATGTAGCATAGTTAACTCCTTTCATATACTCCTAATGGGTTTCATATACTCCTTTCATCTCCTTTATGGAGGTATAAGTTATAAGCTCTCTTACTCCTTTTCTATGATTCCAAGATTCAAGTCCCAATGCAAATGGATTTTGTTTTTGGGTTTTACAAATAAATTCAGTTCTCAATCTTGTTATTATTAGCAAAATTAGATTATAGGACTGAAATTGGTAATATTTGGGCTATTGAGATTAAAGATTAGAACTTTTGCTCAATTATTAGATTGAAACTCATTTTTGAATTGTATAATCTTAATTCACCTTCTATTTTGTTAAGTAACTTATAGAATCAGTTTGTTGATTTTTTTTTAAGTAACTAAGTAGATTCTGAACTTGGTCTTATTTTGTAAACCCTTATGTTGAACTAGAGTTTGGAATGGAGAATTGAACTTGCAAATTCTATCCGCTTATTAAGGGGAATGAGGTTGATTAGAGTTAGCTTATGAGGTTGATGTACTATTGATTATAATGGAAGGAAGTTAGATTAGTTCGAGAATGCTTGTTGATTATTGCTATTGTTGAAGTAATTGAAATTATGGGATTAGTGTTAGTATTTGAATGGATATTGAGTGAAATTCGTGAATGAGGTTAGAGATAACGAGATGGACTAGTTTCCAAGTATAAAAGTTTATGAGTATATTCTGATTCTTAATTTCGATTGTTGATGTGATCATGGACATAACTTATGGAGTTCAAGTTGGAGTTGGAGTTCAAGTTGGAGTTGGAGTGAAAGTTGGAGTTGGAGATCAACTATATGATTCTTAAAGGTTGCATATCATTGTTCTTGAGTTATCTTGAAGTGATTATTGTATCGAGGTAACCTTAATGTTCAGCAAAATGTATTTAAATGCTCGTGTGTGTGTTATATTGTATTTTTGATATCATACATCGTTTATAGTCATGGTTATAGATGCATATTTATGAGTTAGTTGTGAAATTTTATTGGATGATTATAAAAGAATACTCTTGTTCTGTTATTGGAATTGTTCGGAAATGTTTATATTTACGAAATATGATTTGAAAGAAATATGTTAAAGGGACTTCGTATTGTTTTGGTTGGCTTAGCTCATGAGCTGAGATAAATAGTGGACAAGGTACAGGTGGAGGAAAATGATCCAGATATATGTTAAGATAAAAGTGAAGACCAGAAAAGGTCGAATATTCTGTTATGTTATGTTACATTATGTTCTGCCAAAACTTGTACTTGCCAGCGATTTGTGTTGGGTAATTGAGCTATGCCAGCGATATATTTTAAAGGATGAATTCTTTGCCGAACAATTACCAAGTTTGTTTAATATATGAAAAACGTTATGCGAACTAAAATCGTTTTGAAGGGCAGAAGTAAAGTTACTGAGTTTTTCGCTCATTTTAGTTTTGTGTTTGTTTTTCATTCTCTTCTGTAATTTGCAAGTTGAGTTAGAAGCTAGAAGTGGATCTTAAGCGAGAGTTTAGTTATGAAATTGTAATTAGATTATTGATTCAAAGGTTGTATTTAGAGTATCAAATGTTTATTTGAGAATTAAGTATTTATTGCTTTAGGAATCGAGTAAAATATTTTGTAATCTGATATTGGGTTTGAAGTTGTTTTATTATGGGCCCATAACCCACAAGTCCAGGATTGTTTTCATAGGTTATGTTTCCGCTGCGAATATTTGGATTCGAGGTTAATTACGTGTTAATTATGATTTGTATATCTTAAGTGTGATTAGCTAGCAGCTCGGAAGTGCTGGTTGTTACATATGGTGTTCCCCCTATAAGATTTACTTAACTGTCCATTATATCAACTACTACTACAAAAAAAAGGGGAAAAACAAAAACAAACTTAAATATAGCATTAAAAAAATAACTTAAATGTTGAAGGCAATAAAGTTATAATTTAACCACCAAAAAAGAAACATTGAATATAAGATTTAGTACATTTATGCTAAAAAAAGTAAAAAGGAATATTACATCCATCAAATATATTATCAATCATTTCACAAACACAATCAAGTATTACATGAAAACGGCAAATTTAATCAATTAACAAAGTGAAATGATTTATTTTCTATTATATATTGTCATATAAATGTGTATAAAAAAATGCCTTCAATATGGCAAATCAATTTCTATATGATATTGAAAGTTTACATAGACTGATTTATAAGAAGCTTTTTTAGTTTCGCATAAATGAAACTTGAATTTTTAAATAAATTGGGATCGGATGAAAAAAAAATAGTTAGTGTATTTGTCATTCTTTTTTTTACAAATTTTAAATGTCGTAATCATACGTATTTACATAATCTATATTTTGCTCAAATGAAATTTAACTCATATTAAGAGTAACAATGTCGTGCCATTCTCTCGCTTAAATTTAATTTATTTTTACAATTATACTTTCTAATACTCCCTCCATCCCTAAATAGAATTCTCATTTATTTTGGGCACAAGTATTAAGGAGAAATCATAAGTGGGACCTTAGTTGTATTAATTGACAATTAAAAATTAAAGTTGGTACACCATTCATGAATTATTTATTAAGGGGAGATAATGTGGGGAAAGTGGGTGATATAATAGAGTAAAAGCTAAATAATATTTTAATTGGTGGACCTATGCCAAATAAAGAAATGAGAAATCTATTTGGGACAGAAAAAAATGGAAAAATGGGAACTCTATTTAGGGACGAAGGGAGTATAATTTTAAATTCATGTGTTCCAAAGTATCCTGCCAAGGCCACCAAAGTATGTTTTGAATGATACCAAAGTATCTTTTGAAAGGCAGAGTATCATTTGAATGACACCAGAATAGTATCAATATCACGTTTTTCTATTGTATAGGTTACATTTATTTTTATAAACATACTTTATATTATAATTACACTATATTGTACAAATTAAACATCCGTTAAAAATATTCATGCAAATATAAGAAAAAAGAAAAGAAAATGTTTTGAGCATATAATACAAACTGTGAAACATGAATAGTGATTAAATATATTATTGGTACCAATATATTCTTTGAAGGATACCAATGTATGACTTCAAGGGTACCAAAGTTTGGCTTTGGGGGTATCATAGTTGGGCTTTAAGGATACTAAAGTACGGCTTCATGTTTACTTTAGTATGGTTTCAAGGATACCAAAGTATGGTTTGTAAGACCATATTATGGCTTCAAGGTAACCAATGTAACAATTCAAGGATTTGGAAAGTATCAATAATGCAAGGTAGCAATGTATATTTTTTTAGAGTATCAAAGTATGGCTTCAAGGTTATTAGTGAATCAATTCATCAAGGGTTCGAAAGTATCAATGTAAGGGTATCAACATATTAATGCAAGGGTATCAAATACAAAAGGGTACCAAATTAACCTTTCAATGGTTCTAAAGTATCTTACCAAAGCGTACCAAAGTATGCTTTGAATGATACAAAAGTATCATTTCAAAGATATTAAAGTATGTATCGATTAAGAGTACCAAAGTATCATTTGAACATTACCAAAATATCCTGGTAAGGGTATCAAAGTACCCCTTGAATAATATCAAAGTCCTGTCAATGGTTGCCCCGTATGCTTGGCATCAATGAATTCTTATCTACTTCACTCGAATCATTCTAATTATATATATATATATATATATATATATATATATATATATATATATATATATATATACACTTAAAGCCGAATATATTCATCGAGGAATCGACATTTGCCGCCTCAAATGCTAAGTGTTCCTAAATATTTTTAACAAACTACACCTAGCGCATAATAAAAACGTTTAATGAGTGATTTGCCGCCAGAAAAGGTAGCTAGATATGATAGAAAATACTTTAGTATGGTATATTCATTTGAATTAGAGGGTGTATGACCTGGAGAAAATGTATTAGCATTATAGGTAGATCATATTCACTATAAAAGTATAAATAGTATTGTTAGACAAATTATAAAAAATCAGGGTAAAGAGTATTACAAAGCAGAGGGAGTGTCAAAATAATATTTTATTTGAATTAAAATTTTTTAATTAAATAATAACGACGGAAGAATATAAAAGACCATAAAGCAAATATATAAATAAAAGAGCAGTAACAACTATAGAAACTACGAGGTTCAAATTTGTGTTGTATATTTTCATTAAATTAGTTTGCGCCTTTTTTTTTTTTTTACCGTTTTTCAGATACATCTTTGACCATTGATATCTAATTTGATTATGTATTAATAAAAATTAAGAATTAATATCATAAATCTAAAAATCGAAGTAATGTAACAAGATCCCACATAATATAATGTTTATATTTGTGTAAAAATGGTCAATATTAATGAATTTTAACTTTATAAAAGCAAAGGGACAAACTAATAAAATATCCCC
Source organism: Beta lomatogona (assembly GCA_947646795.1). Classification (NCBI taxonomy): domain Eukaryota; kingdom Viridiplantae; phylum Streptophyta; class Magnoliopsida; order Caryophyllales; family Amaranthaceae; genus Beta; species Beta lomatogona. The sequence continues at coordinate 55,839 of CANSNZ010000074.1, read as the reverse complement.
TTAAAAAAATAGTAAAATATAGTAGGATTAAATATAAAGTGGAATACATATTTAGCCATTTTTTTATCTTAAAAAAGAAATGGGAAATCTTTGTGTCTTTGCTTTATTTATTTATCAGTGACTATTTTGAACAAAAATCAGTAGAACATATGCAATATTGGACATATTGATAAGGAAAAACAAGAATAATCCAAACCATGGCAATCCGCTTCGAATAATCTCAACTATTAGTTATTTCAGAATAATCCTAACTATTAGAGGTGTATTCTAAAAATGAACCAATGACTTGAAGAAACCGGTTTAGGTGGTTAATGAGCAACGTGGTACATTATGATTGGTTCTTTTTATATTTTCTAAATCTCCTTCATTTTAAATTGCCCCTCTCATAGGGATCCAAGGGCTTTTCTCCCTTTCCAACTCCGACAAACCTTCCACCGACTGATCGATTGCCACTAGTCCACCGACGACTTTTCGAAGATCCATGTGGTGAAGCTCAAGCTCCCTTGCCATGGCGGTGGTATTGGTATCAATAAAAACATCTTGTTGCTTAAATGGAAAGATAGATTTGGGAGTTGTAGAGATGTGCCATTTTGGGCATAACTTCAATTAGTGAGAGGAGAGAGAAAGGATAATAAAATCACGAGGAGAGTATCTTCTAAACCCAATAATCTTGCTAATCCTAAACCACGCCATTTCGGCCGATGAATTGAAATCCTTTGAGTATAATAATCCCTTCAACTTCTCCACTTCATCTTGCAAATGATCCTTCTTAAATCTCTCCAAAACCTGGTCAAATGTACCTTTTCTCACCCCATAACACTTTTTTCCTCACTAAATCAACCACATCGCATAGTTCCTTAGCAAATCCATTACTACCCAGAATCCCTAGCATGAAAGAGTAAGCTTTGGAGCACAGATTCTCACACTCTATTTTTCCAAAATCCAATAAAAAATCCTAATTGCAATCTTAAGGTCAGAGTTAAGATCTCTAAGCACATTCAAAATTAAATCACTATCGAATAACAACATTATTAGCATCTAATTCTTTCTTAATTTCGTCACCGTTAATGGGTTAAGTTCAGATACCAATCTTAATTAAACAGTTGTGTGAGTTTTCATGAATGGAAGAAAAATGACGAGTAAGAGACTGCTGAAATGAGAGATAATTGATGAATTAGAGGAAGTAAGATGGGGAAGAAAATAAGAGGGAAAAAGAGAAGAAGTAGGTTTGGAACTTACTTGGAGGAGAGAGAATTATCTGGAGATGTTTGGTGATGAATAAAAATGATGAATTTGATGATGAAGAACTGTGGGGAAAAATGTGGTTACAGGAAGATGAAGGAAAAAGATGGGGAGGTGTAGAGCTGGTGTTCTTTTTTGTTCATGTGGTTTTTGATTCAAGCTCATTCCAGAATAACCAAGAGAAGAGAGAGAAGGAGAAAGAGAGGAAAATGGGTGTTTGAGCTGATGGTCACCAGAAATTTGGCCGTAGAATGACAGTTAGGTGGTGACACAAAAATTTGACCTCTTTATCCGGTTATAAGTCACTTGGGTTCATTTTTGGAAGATACTTGTAATAGATTAGATTATTCCAAAATTACTTATAGTTATGATTATTAAAAGCGGATGAAAAATAATTGGGATTATAATCGCTAATTTTTCCTATTGATAAAGTTAAGGACCTCAACAAATTAAGTTTACCAATATCAAAGCATAAGTACAATAATGAAATAGTATAAAAATTATTGAATTCTTCAAAAATAAAAAAATAAAAAAAGGGTTTAAACAATTAAAGTGGTGGTGCATTACAAATTATTTTGCTTTGTTTTTTTGGTTAAGATGCATTACAGATTATTAGGATAATAATATTTTTTTTTTTTTTGAAGAATTCCTATTTTGATCCTTTAATCCAGACTAGGCACTGAATCCCATCTTCGCACAATAGGTAGGTGAGTCGCACTCCCTCCTGCTCAGCAGCAGCAGCAGCAGCAGCAGCAGCACCGGCGCCGATACCGGCACTCAACGGCTTCGCGTTTTTCGCCTCCCCCCTACCCAGCACCGGCAGCGCCGTCACGTCCCTCGAGCATCAGCAGCGATTCACTTCCTCCCACATGGCGATATCACAAAGCCTTTAAAAGAAAAAGCAAAGCTTGTAACATGATTTAGGGTAGGTGTAGTTTTTGTCGACCTCCTTTCCTCTCCACTTCCACTGGTCCATCTGTGTGTGCAAAATGGACATTTTGTTCGCCCAGATCCAAGCTGACCTGCGGTCAAACGACGCTCTCCGTCAATCCGGCGCCCTCTTACAAGCCTTACAACAATCCGCTGCAGGGCGAGACACTTCAGTAATCGCCAAAACTGCCGTAGAAGAGATCGTTTCTTCCCCTGCTTCCGCCGTCTGCAAAAAGCTTGCATTCGATTTAATTCGGTCCACCCCTCGGCTGACTCCCGACCTCTGGGATTCCGTTGTTGGCGGCATCAAAACTGACCTTGATTTCCCCGACCCCGACGTCTCTGCTGCTGCCGTATCATTTCTCTCGGCCATTCCCTCCCACCTTCTCTCCTCTCTGATTTCTCTCTCCCACCAACACATCACTTCCTGCTTCGACTCTTCCAGCAGTAACCTCCGCTTCTCCATCACCGAAACCCTCGGCTGCATTCTTGCGCGTGATGATCTTGTAGTGCTTTGTGAGAATAATGTCAATTTGCTCGATCGTGTTTCCAATTGGTGGAGGAGAATCGGTCTGAATATGTTGGATCCCTCGGATGCTGTCTCTAAGGTGTCTTTTGAATCCGTTGGGAGGTTGTTTAAAGAGTTTGAGTCCAAGAAGATGAGTCGATTGGCCGGGGATAAGCTGGTTGATAGTGAGAACTCCGTAGCCATTCGCTCCAATTGGGTTTCTTCTATGGTGGATTTCGTGTGGAAGAGGCGGAATTCGCTTATGTCTAGGGCTTTGGTTCTTCCCGTTGAGAGCTTCCGTGCAACTGTATTTCCGTTGGTTTACGCGGTTAAAGCCGTGGCTTCTGGCTCTGTTGAGGCCATTCGGAAGCTATCTTCCAAGGGCACAGAGGCATTGGTGTCTGGCAATGCGGAGAAGTTTGTGGGCGTCTCCGATGTTGTTATGCATCTGTCCCCGTTTCTTGAGTCTTTGGACCCTGCTTTGATCTTCGAGGTGGCAATTAATATGTTGTATCTAGCTGATGTCCCTGGAGGCAAGCCTGAGTGGGCTTCCGGCTCCATTATCGCCATTCTTACTCTATGGGATCGCCAGGAGTTCTCATCTGCTAGGGAGAGTATTGTTCGGGCTGTTGTTACCAATCTTCACCTTCTCGATCTCAATATGCAGGTTCACCCTCCTTTTTCAACTATTTCTTTTTACTTCACTTTCTCTCGTCTATTCTAATTGTTGCTGTCATTGTTTGATTTCCTATAGTAGTAGTTCTAGTCATTGCTTGTGATCGAACTGAGAATTGTTGGTTGGTTGACCTTTATGATGGTATTAGGTACTATGAACTGATCTAGCTCCTTGCGGGATTCCTATATTTAGGGATAATTTGATTTAGGTGGCGTGAGGCTAACCCTTTATTAAAGTGAGTTAGTCTCTCTAAATGCTTTGACACGATTTTTTTTTCCTTCTCAGGTAGTTAGAAATGACAAATTACTCTTTCTGTTACTTAATTTATAACTTTTGATGTTCCATGTTATATGTTGCTCGTATCATACCAAATTACCTAAGCACGTCTTATTATACTTGATGCGGATCAAGTTGTTGAGGCAAATAAATTCAACAATTAGGATGTTTTCTTGATGTCCAAGATTGATTGGATTCCAATAAACTAGGGTTTCGATTAAGGAAAATCCTCAAAGCTAGTGTATGGATTTGATAAGATTTTAACTTGCTTTAGGATTAATGTCACGTTGAATCTATGAAATCCACTTCTATACTCTGGATCCACTCACCAAATTCGCTTCTGAAAGAATTCAGTAAAACTAAAATCACAAAATTCAATTAAACTCGTCCACCTCGAAAGATGGCGTAGGATCTTTATTTATAGCAAGCAATGTAGCTCATTTTTCATCTTGGAATAGGAAACTAAACATACTAGGAAATAACGACTCTAAGTAAACAAAAGAATAAAGTACTCCTTGCCTCGGTAAGGCTTGATTCACATCAATATGTTAATAAATCCTAATTCTATTATTGATATGTCATTAATGCTGAGTGCTAATGCTCCTCCTTTGGATTAAGTATGGAGTACTCTTTTGCTATAATGTTTGGAGTATTTTGCTTTCCAACATTTTAAATTAGTAAGAAGTCAATGTTTTCGATCATCATGGACCGTAAATGGGGATATGAGTACGGCACCGTAAATGGGGATTCGAAATATATTTTTTTTGGTGGTTGGGGGTGGGGGTTCCTGCAATCAGGATGTGCGCCAGACTAGAAATCCATGTAGTGTTTTTAAAGAGGCTACCTCACTGCAATTACTTAAAGGTGAGCTACCTCACTATTATAAAGTAAACCTCAAACCATCTTAGTGAAATTTCCGCATTTATTTACGTATCTATTTGTGGTGATAGTTTCTTATGTATCTTGTACTTGTGAGATATACTTGGTATATGAAATGGTCTTATATGAAACTTTCTATAATTTCTACTAATAGATAGTTAATGATCATAAATGTTCGTTGGCAGACGTGCTAGTCAAAGTGGTACTACTATCTATATAAACGGAGGGAGTATGTATTTATTTAGACATACATATATTGTCTTTAGATAATATAAGCACCGGAAGCATCTTACTTTGCAACTTATGTGCTGCAGGTCTCATTGTTTAAGAGGTTGCTTCTAATGGTAAGAAACTTGAGGGCAGAATCAGATCGCATGCATGCTTTGGCTTGCATTTGTCGTACAGCTCTTTGTGTTGATCTCTTTGCCAAAGAAAGTATTCGCAGAGGTCAGAAGCCTCTGGCTGGAACTGATATTGCTTCTCTTTTTGAAGATGTGAGGATTAAAGAAGATCTTAACAGTGTCACTAGCAAAAGCTTGTTTAGAGAAGAGTTAGTGGCGTCTCTAGTAGAAAGCTGTTTCCAGTTGTCTTTGCCTCTCCCTGAGCAAAAGAATTCCGGAATGGAGAGTCGAGTCATTGGTGCCCTTGCTTATGGTACTGGTTATGGCGCTTTGAATTGGACAGAGCCTGCGTTAGAAGTTGTAGAAGTTTGTAGGCCCTGTGTTAAGTGGGACTGTGAGGGCAGAACTTATGCAATTGATTGCTATCTCAAGTTACTTGTCAGACTGTGTCATATATATGATACAAGAGGCGGTGTTAAACGAGTTAAAGATGGTGCTTCACAAGATCAGATATTGAATGAGACAAGGCTGCAAAACCTTCAGCGTGAGCTTGTCAATTATCTACGTGAGGTTGGTGGGATCTCCCAAAACTCTTTTCTAGTTCAAAGATGTTAGGACCATAAGCATTGCATTCTGGCTTGGTATTGACCTATGATCATCTTATCTTGTGTTTGGTCTTAACTGTTTTGTGTCTGCTTAAATTGGGTTGTTTGGGTTCCCAAATTAGGAATTATGTCGTTAATGGTTGTTTTCGACCACCACTGTTTATATCTAGAACTTTTGGTGGACATAATCAACCATAACAAGTTGTTGCCACCCCATGTTTTTGGAAGAGGAGAGAGTGTTGGTGGTAAAGGGAGAATGAATTGGAGGAAGAAGAGAGAAGGTGGAGGGGCCGGTGAAGAGGAGAGGATAATAGAGATGAGAAGTGGAGGGTCTATAATGAGATGGACAGGTAACTGAGAAGAGAATCAGTTTATGGACAGGGCGAAAAAGAGAGATCAAACTATTAAAGAAGAGAGAGGGTGAAGGAGAGGATAAAACGATAGGAAGGAAATGTGAAAATGTGGCAGGGAGGAGAGAGAAAATGAGTGGAGGAGCAAAATTGACTTTTACATTTTACCAATTAAAGACTTGGGTTAAGGTATGGGTTTCAGGGATACCCAATGGCCACCCTTGATAGTTGATACCCAAGTTTGAATCAAAATGCTCGAGATTTGGTGTAAGTTTGTGTAGTATCCTACTGTGGCAAAGAGGACTTCATATTATTAATTTTGTGAGCTTTTAATATTTAGTGACTTATTTTATGTATTAAAATGGCTCCTGGTGGTTATTTCGATTTAATAATTATATTTGCATGTGAATTATACACTTGGATTACTCAATGCCGCGGGAGTCTGAATATGTGACATACTTCACTGACTTACCAGGTCAATTTTAGATTCCAAAATGTCATGGGCTTAATTGCACCTGATTGGATTATGAGCCTTTATTGTATTATAAAAGTGTGACTATGATGATGTTCATGGTAAAGCATGGCACTTGATATATCATGTGGGCTTTAAGCAGCAAATGCAAGTGTGATACATCATTTTGTGAAGCCTTCAGCTGCTGCTAGAAAATAAGTTTTTGTAATTATGTTAGTTATGTGTCAAGAAGTTAATTATCATACGAGGTTGCACCCATGTTGTGGTAGATAAGTAATTAGATAATTTATGTCCTTTGGTTTTGACTTATTTCTTAGCGGTTTGATGACCTGAGGAGTTTCCTCTGTTTTGACCTTGGTAAAGGGAAGAGGAAAATTTAGCTTATAACTGATAAAAATATCAATTTCTAAATATTCACTTTTGTACAGTTCTAATAATTGAACATACGATTTTAATTTGGAATACGCTGTCCTTTTTTCAACCCTTAATTTGTATAGAAATGTACATTATGAGACTTTGGTTTCAATATTAATATTCTGTAATTTGATGTAGAATTTCTGCTGTTAAATGTATAATCTGCAAAGCTTTAATCGACAAAATTCTGTTCATCACCATTATAAACTTGGAATCATTAGTAAGAGAATAGGTCGTCTAGGTCATTTGAGAGTGGGAGTATGTATTACAGCCGTTTTGGAGTATGTTTGGTGCGTTTAACTTTTCTTAGGAGTCTTAATTTTTTTTTATCTTGTGTAGTTTTAAGATTTTTAATATTATTGCTAGTCAAATGACTAAATAAGCCTATGAAATGGCCAGTGTACCTTGAAAAAGTATTACGCTGTGTTCAATTGTTTATCCTTAAATTCTCACAATATTAGAACTGATTTTCTTAGATTTTGGTTCCCTCCATTAAGGTGTTGAGTCCTGAGTGAAGTCTGACTGTCTGAAACCTCCATACACATCAAATGCCTGGACTCTGGAGTAATTTGTTTTTGTTTTGAGTGTATTGAAGTAAGTTGTTTTATTGTTTGACTGTATCAGAATTTCAAATCTGACTTTTGATTGATAACATCATATGTTATTCTTTGATGCCATCCTTTTTAAATTTATATTGGTTCTTCTAATTGTATCACACACAGTTGTATTTGAGACATTTATATGTGTATTTGCTTCCACTTTATTTGTTTAATAATATAATTTGACTACAAAAACACCTTCTTATCAGTTTTCTTTTAATGTGTACAAGAGTAAACTTTCATGTGAGATATTAGCAAGTTAGTAGATACTCCCTCCGTTTCTTTTTAATGGTTACACTTTGAGTTTTGACACTATTCACAAATTTATGTTTGACTATCATTTGTGATTAATGGGTACGGAAGAATATAGTCATGTCGGATCTTGTTGGATTCGTCTTGATATGTACTTTTGAAATATTAACTTTTTTTAATTTGTACAAATGCAAATTTAGAGATATTAATGTTCAAACATTTACATTGGCAAGCGTGAAGAGGTAAAGTGTAACTATTGAAAAGAAACGGAGGGAATACTGTTCACCGCTCAGGTTTTTTTTATCTTTATTTTTATTTTCTCCATAGTCCACTGCAAATGAAGTACCTTTAACTGTTTTCATTTTTCAGGTGAATACACCTAGAATTTCTGCGCGCGTCATTTGGGCCCTAGCTGAGCACATTGATCTTGAAGGTTTAGATCCCCTTTTGTCCGATGATCCTGATGATCCACTGAACATTATTGTGACAAATATCCATAAGGTTTTGCTCAACATGGATTCATCTACCATGACCACAAACAGGCTTCAAGATGTCCAGGCGGTACTCCTGAGTGCTCAGCGATTGGGATCTCGAAATTCAAGGGCTGGTCAATTGCTAAGTAAAGAGCTTGAAGAATTCCGAAACAATGGCTCGGCGGATTCTGTCAATAAACATCAGTGTCGCTTAATACTGCAAAGGATCAAATATGCTACTCAGCATCCAGATAACAGGTAATTTCTCTCTCCCTCTCACATTAGCTTCTTATAGAGCGGCATAACGCCGCCACTCATTACGTTTATTGTGTACAAAGTGTTGAGTGGATTATACTGTCTTATGTGCTTCTTTTACCTGCCTGGGCATACAAAATTATTTTTGTTCATTTTAAGATTACAGTTGAAATATAAGATTTAGAACATCTTATTTTGTGCAAATATTAGAGGTTCTAGAAATGTATGTCGACTATACTATGAGTATAGAGTTTTCGTATATGTAGATCCAAATGTATCAATATGTTTTATGGCTTTATTTGGATCATAGTTTTTGATTCGGTAACATAGCAGTTTATGGAACAAATAGAACATTTTGAGGAATGGTATGCTGATTTGCTCCTCCAACTCCAGTTGTGGTACATGAAGTTTGAATGTATTTTCAAGCATATTCATTAGAGGTTTTTGTAGGTGGGCTGGGGTAAGTGAAGCCAGAGGAGACTATCCATTTAGCCATCACAAGTTGACCGTTCAGTTCTATGAAGTATCTGCAGCTCAGGACAGAAAGCTGGAAGGGCTGGTACATAAAGCAATTTTAGAGCTTTGGAGGCCTGATCCTAGTGAATTGACACTCTTGCTGTCAAGTAAAATCGATTCAACACTACTTAGGATTCCACCAAGAGCATTTACGTTGACCGGGAGTAGTGATCCGTGTTATGTTGAAGCATATCATTTGGCAGATCCAAGTGATGGGAGGATCACTCTGCATCTGAAGGTTGGATTCTTTTTTTCATAAATATTGAAAGATCCTAAGTTGGCTTATCAAGAAGCTAAGCAATTGATTCTTTCAGGTTATAAATCTAACTGAAAATGAAATTAATCGAGTTGATATCCGTGTTGGGCTGACGGGGGCTTTGTATTTCATGGATGGTTCACCACAAGCTGTGCGACAGTTGCGAAATCTGGTTTCACAGGTTCTCTTGCAAAACCTCGTTCAATTTGACTCTCAGTTTATATTCTTATATCTTTGCGTGCTCATCTGAGTTGCGCTGAACTATTTCTTTAATGTTATTATGGCAAGCACTATCTGCAAAATTATGTGCACCTTTTTTTCAGTATCTTTATTCAGGACAGATAACACTTCCACATGTGTAGTTTTTTCTGGTAAGTGGTAAAACAAATTCTTTGCTTTCTTTAGCTTTGACAGTGAGCTAATTTTTCTCAACCATGATAGTGATGTATGGTGATAGATTTTCTGAGAGATATCAAGCAAAGTAAGATAATACCAGGTTTTTTTCATTATTGTGGGGATTTGATCCTTAGTTTTAAAAAGCGCGCCCAAGGCGCGCCTGGGCGCAAGGCGACCTTAGGCGGTGAGAAAATCGCATCCATTAGCTCAGGCGAGGCGCACAACGGCAGGCGCATAAAGGCGCGCGCCTTAGGCCGCCTTTTCTGAGGCGCAAGGCGCGCCGCCTGAGTCGCCTTTGGTTAAGAAGCGAGTGAAGGAAGAAATTTCAGTTCAAAACATGCAAAAAACAAAAGAAAAATTCAAATTAACACTTACCCAGTCTTTAATATGTAATTTCGAGCAAAAGCCCTCAATTAATTGCATGAAATAACTTCAATCTAACCCCAAATTCAAAGCCCTAATTTTAGAAACCGTAGTTTGCGAAATTCGAAACATCTGGAAAATTGTTGATGATTGGGTATGATACGCCGGCGATTAATGTTCGATGGTGGCCGGCGACTAATGTCCGGTGGTGGCGGCAGCAGATCTGCCGGCGTTCGTCGCCGGTGAAGGCTTCCCAGGTAAGTCGTCGTTTCCTTCTCTGTCACCTGATTTCCTTTTATTCTCTCTCTTCTCCTCTTTCTTCGACCTGCTGTACCCCACTTTTCAAGATTAAGAAGCAGTCACGTGCTTTTTTTTTTTTTTTTTTTTTTTTCTATTTTCTGTTTTCTAATTTTTTGCCCTTTTCTCCTTTTTACTTCTGTTTTTTTTTTCTCTTCTATTTTCTATTTTTCTTTTAACCTTCTCCTCTAGTCCTCTCCTATCTTTTCTTCTGTTCAGCTTTTATTGTGCCTATCACATGGTTTTTCTTTGAATAAACACTTCCCAACTTTTTATTTTTTATTTTCTTGGAGGAGTTAATTTTAGAAATTCAGTAGCAGTAGCTTATCTATTTTTAAAAATTATAGCAGCTCATATTTTTAAAATTATAATATTGTTTTGGGTATAAAATATAATCTATAAATGATTTCTAAAAATCTGGGACTAGTGGTGCGCCTCGCCTACGGGATGCGCGCGCCTTCGCCTTGCGCCTTGCGCCTCCCTTCGCCTTGCGCCTTGCGCCTTAGTGCGCCTCGCGCCTTTTAAAACTAAGAATTTTGATCTGGCTAATATATATGAATTGATGGGTTATTATACAACATTAATTAGCTGCATCTTAATATAAAGTGGAAAAGAGAAGTAAATGTGGCTGACTGAAAATTCATGCCACCCCCAAATAATGGAAGTCCTGATCTTCCTCTGGACAGTGTTCTTGGGTTCCTTTTTATTTTCCCCAGCTATGTTATTTGAAAGGCATAGTGTCGCCGTGTTGCTGGGCAAGATGAGTGAAAAGCATGCATAGGAAATGTTTGACATGCACTGATGTCTGAGCCTAGTGTGTATATGTGTGTATTCTATTTGGTGTGGTTCTAATAAGTTTATTTACTTATGCTCTATCATCATGTAGGATCCTGTGCCTTGTAGCATTACTGTAGGAGCTTCTCATTTTGAGAGATGCGCCCTTTGGCTTCAAGTTCTATATTATCCATTCTATGGTACTGGACCCATTTCTTATGAAGGTGATTATGTGGAAGAAGATCCCCAACTTGTACGACAAAAAAAAAGTTCCAAGCAAGAGCTGGGAGAACCTGTGATCTTGAGGTGTCAACCTTACAAGATTCCGTTGACTGAGCTGCTTCTACCGCATAAAATCTCCCCTGTCGAGTTTTTTCGGTTATGGCCAAGTTTACCTGCTATCATGGAGTACACTGGCACATATACGTACGAGGGAAGTGGATTTATGGCAACTGCTGCTAAGCAGTATGATGCTTCACCCTTTTTGACTGGATTGAATTCTCTGGAATCTAAGCCTTTCCATAAAGTTTGTTCCCACATTATCCGCACAGTTGCTGGCTTTCAGGTATGCTAGACATCTATGATCTGGTATTATGCACTTGTGGTCAGTATTTCTTCAGTACAGTGAGTACACTTTCGATATTTACATATTGTACCTTTTCCCATCTATTTTATGTGGATATGGCTTCTGTAGAACTGGAGGTTAAATGCTTGCTTGTCATTCTTGCTCTAAAATATTTCACAGAGTTAACAAAATTCTCTTGCTAATAGCTTCATAATTTGTCTTCTAGAAAGGAGGACAGTTATGTTATTGGTAATTGCATGGTTTGAAGAAATAGCTCTCTACCCCACTTTTGACAAAGACTGTCAACTTCATTAGTCTTGTAGGAATAACATTGGCTCAACATAATTTTTTGCAGTAATCCCGGAGAAAAAGAAAATTCTTGGGTAAACCTTAATCTCTACTACGCTTTAGAATATCTCTTCTTGGATACTGTGATATAATCTCAGTTTGTCATTGTATAGGATCAGCAGAGTGCAACATTATTAATGCTGGGATTTGGAAGAAGTGTGATACAGTTACTGCCAATTTTTATTAAAGAAATTACAGCCGAAGTCGCAAAGTACGAGGATAATTTATAGTGTTTGCCACTAAATGATCACAAGAAAAAAAGAAATGTAGCGCACTTCTTTTTGATAGATCCTGATTGAGACAGTGAATACAAACTTTATATCTAAGGTTCATGAAACAGAGTTTATGGTTGTGTTAGAAAGTAGGGGGCGATTGTTTGGATGGTTTAAAGAAAGGGAAAGGGAAACAACAACTCTGATTCCCTTATATCTTGTTTGGTAAGGCATTTTAATCATTCTCTTTACCCTTCTGTTATCCCCAAACTCCTTTAAATTGATTCCCCACACCCTCCTAGGGTTTCACCTTACCCCCAAATTCCTCTACACCTTGACCAACTTTGACGATCCCACTCCACCACTGGATCCCACCAGCAACACCACCACCACCGTCTCACACCACTAGCAACCAGCACCCCAAGCACCCCAACAACCACCACCTGATGCCACCGTAGTCTCCGTAAACACCGCAACTCACCAATGAAACCCCCCAACAAACTCCACAAACCACCCACAAAACCCATCCCCACCACCTTAATACCCACGCCTACCCACTCGGATTAAACCCACCACCACCCGGAGATCCACCCACACCCACCCAATTATCCACAACCGTAATTTTTTTGAAAAGAATCAAGAGTTAGGATGGAGAAACCTCTTTTTATAATTAATCATGGCTTTAGAAGGTCAAATTCGACCATGAAAACTTCCAAGTTTTTATGGTCGAATTAGACCATTTAAACCTCGAATTTGTCCTTTTACGGAGGTAGTGAGATAAAAGAGAAGAAATAGAGAGAAGGGGAGGTTGTGGCGGTGTGGAGGCTGGCCGTTTCCAGGGTGGGAATGGGGCAGCAATAGGGGCAACGGTGTTGTCAAGATGGCATTTGTGGTGGCGGTACTGGGAGAGGCAGCAGCAGCCGGCGGCACATCAAAGGAAGGAGAAATGGTGAGAGGAGTAAGAAATGTGGAAGGGTTATGTACCAACCAAACAACCTTTTTTTATATCAAAGGGCTTTTGTTTCCTTTCCCCCTCTACTCCTTTCTTGATTCCATTCCATTCCATTTACCCCATGGAAACCAAACGTCCCCTAGGTTTCTAAAACATTATTCAGTAAGACTACTAGTGGTCGATTTTGGCCATAAATTATTAAGATCTAAAACATTTATGGTCACAATCAAACACCACCAGTTAAACTTCAAGGTGGTGGGTGAAGAGTGTAAGGAAATTGAGGGAAACATGCATGATGATTTTAGATAGATAGATGGAACTGAGAATTAAAAGACAATGATGCAATTTGGATCTCAATATAAAAAGAAGTTGAAGAGGTTAAGTAATAGGGGATATGAATACAAAGGATGACGATAAAATGGGAAGAAGTCGAACAATGCAATTTTTATGATGGTGAATATTCTCAATTTTTGAGGAGGATGACAACAATGGTGGATATGAAAAGGTTTCTGATGGGAGGAATAGAGGGAAAAATAGGAAGCTTATAAAAATAGTTTCAAGAAAAATTGAAAAAAAAATCAAAAGGTTGAAAACCCGACTTAACCCATGGGTTGGGATTTTAATGGCTAAAAAGAAATAAGCAGGTCTTGAGAGGATACATCAGTCATTGTACTTGAAACTTAGATATCCAAATATTGGTCATCTAGCCTTTCCAAACTATAGAACAAAGGTTGGTAGCTGCGAAAATTTCTATTTAACCCCCCCCCCAAATTTCTTTTTTCGGGGGTAATTCTTTATGTAACTGATCTCTGCTTGGTGCTGATTTGCGCCCTGGTGGTTCGTGAAAGGTATTTGAATGCTGAATATTTAGCCAATCATAAAAGCTAAAATAATATAATAGTACTTCCTCCCCGTCAATTACTCAAGTAACTTCATCTCTTTGGGGGATGTCTGAAAATACTTTTGGGGTGGCAGAATTGCATCCCTGTGGTGACTGCTTTTGGGATGGCATATAGTTCTCTGAGCAGTTCTCTCTCTTCATTTATCCTTGAATTTCCATGTACTTCCTTTCCATATTCGCTTCAGGTTTAATTTAGATAACACCATACTCTTGTGTGCTTACCATCTTCCCGTTGCAACAGCTCTGCTTTGCTGCTAAAACATGGCATGGGGGCTTCTTGTGGATGATGATATTTGGTGCTAGTGAAGTCAGCCGAAATGTTGACTTAGGTGATGAAACAACTACCATGATGTGCAAATTTGTTGTCCGAGCATCGGATGCCTCAATCACAAAGGAAATTGAGTCAGATTTGCAAGGCTGGTTAGATGACCTTACAGATGGGGGCTGCGAATACATGCCTGAAGACGAGGTAAAAATAGCAGCTGCTGAAAGGCTGAGAATATCAATGGAGCGAATAGCTCTTTTGAAAGCTGCCAAACCACGTCCTAAAGATGAGTCTGAAACCGAAGAGGAAGAAGGAAGTAGTGGAGGAGAGTTGGAAGATGAGGAGAAAAAGAATAATAAAAAGAGGCGGGAAAAGAAGGAAAAGAAAACACACGAGGAGGATGAAAAAGTAAAGGACCTTCCACCTTGTCGAAGCTAACAGCTGAAGAGGTGGAGAATCTTGCTCTTCAAGCTGCAGTTCTTCAGGAGTGGCATATATTGTGCAAGGATAAAGACGTGAAAGTTTATTAACTTCTTAATAGGTTCGGATAATACTCTGATTTGGTTAGACCTACAATTTTTAGTGTAGATTGTCAATCTCTGTTTTCTGTTTCAGCGTCTGCTTCAAATTTTACTCTTACGCTGTTGCATGGTAGTGTTGTAAACATATAATGTAGGTTTTTTTCCTTTGTTTTGCGTTTTGTATTTTTGATTCATTCTTTATTCGGTATACACTTTGTATAGGCTGGATAGCTGTATCATGTGGAGTGCGATTTTACATGTTTGGAATTGTAATACTGTTATTGCAGTAATGTTTATGGTTTAGGCTTTGATCTTAGCTGTTATGCGTTGAAGACTTGGTCTTGTTTTCGTTTACTTGAGCATATGTGTTTGTTACTACTTTCGCAAGATGCAAAAGTCTAAATGCTCCTCCTTTCTTTCGTATAAACTTGTATGTGTAGTCTTGGGTCCCCTTTGCAATAATCTGCTCTAGAAGATATGTATTTTCTTGGGTCCCATTTGCAATAATCTGCTCTCAAAGATTAATGCTAGATAAGAGTTTTAGGTGTTTTCTTTCTCAAACGAGTACGACGTATTCATCTCCAATGACTGCGCACATGTAAATTATCATTAGTTGCTAATAGTGTTAAGTATTGAGTATTCAAAAACTAAATAGAAGAGGATTATTAAATGTATGGAAAAGTTAATACCATCGTCCCCTATTACTGCTCACCTTCCTAAAATAATCTGAGCTAACATATAACTCTGAAAAATCCCTACTGTATTGGTCTGTTCTTAAAACACTTTCATTTAACCTGTGACCTTCTAAACTGATCAAAACTTTGTAATCCATATCATCTCAAGCACAACAACTGAACGACCTTAAACTGAATTAAGGAAAACAATGAATTTTGTGGTTTAATTATGTCCGTCCAAACAATCTGTATAATTAATGTTGGAAATCAGAAATGCACAAGTACCAGCAGCTGCAAAGAAACCGGTTTATAATTATTTGTCTCTAAGTTCTAACTTCTATCATTGGGTTGAGATCAAACTCTTGGTTTGTTTGAAGGACCACCTTATTAAGATACACATTACGAACTTTTTTAACTGCTATAGTCCACTGAAGTAGATAGAAGTCTTAGGTAAGCCAACAGAGATAATAGAACAAAGTGAGTAGGTGGAGAAGGTTGTGGACTGGTTTTAATGGTGCAAAAACAGCAAATTTAGTTTCAGAACATGGTGGAGTGACTTCATGGGTTTCATATTCTTTATTGATTTCCCATTTTAGTTCAGGTCATTATATCATGCATTCAGAATTAGGATATAAGCAAGATCTTGTTTTCAGTTTTGATTCCTACAATGTCGAGGCTAACAATATGAGGGGATGGGGTGGCTGGGGATTGACAAAGTAAAGAACAAAAAAAATGAAGGTAGTTGTTGGTGGTAAAGGAAGGCAGTAGGAAATGGGAGGACGTGAAGGTAGCAAGGGCTAGAGTTTTGGCTAAGCAATAGGATGGATGTCAAGGCTGCTTAGCTGGGTAAGGGACAGGAGCGTGGTTGCCCCCGCGGGGGGGGTTTTAAATATGAAAATTACAAATAAAATCAAGCTCAATTAGATTATGACATGCAACCACTTAACCGGTTAGACAAGTTAATGAAAAACTAAAAGTATTCTAAGAAGAGAGCCCATATCACTAGTGGGAAAATCTTGAGGTAAAAAAAATGTCAAATAAAATGAAGCTCAATTAGATTGTGATATGCAACCACTTTACCGGTAAGACAAGTCAACAAAAAACTAAGAGCATTCTAAGAAGAGAATCCGTATCACCAGTGGGAAAAATCTTGAGGTAAAAATATGTCAAATAAAATGAAGATAAATTAGATTGTGATATGCCACCACTTTACCGCTTAGACAAGTTAACGAACAACTAAGAGTGTTGTGAGAAGGGAGTCCATATCACTAGTGGGAAAAATCTGTTTTGCTACTTAACTGATGCTTCATTTGTATGAAAAACGCAGCAAACATCTATCCAAAATTTTTTTAAAAAAAGAAAAATGATTCGTTTGTCAATAAGAAACGCAACATTTGTATTCGTAAAAAACAAAGTAACAAATGCTGTGTTTGCTGCTCACAAATGTAGCACATACCATTTGTTTCCGCCTAGAAACTAGTCAAAGATGTGAATAGTAATGAAAGTTTTAAAATCCGAGAAGGTCCATAACTCCGAGAAATCTTGTTTTCGACAATCCCGCAAAAAGACGGTTAAACCTGGCCCGAGAGTGTTTCGAAAATGCCCCTTCGATGCTCAAGTAAGATGTGAATGAGATAGAGAGAAAGCAGTAATTGTAGAGAGAGATACTCTAACTTTTTAGGTGAGAATTGAATACCTATTCATTGATGAGACCGATAGCTTTAATACTGTTGAGGATTCCCCGGATAGGAAAAGTTCAAAGGGGAACATCCCGATCCTTTAGGAAAGGTGCATCCCTTTTCGAGGCAATGGTGCTTTCGGTGCCTCATGATCATATGGCTTTTCCTTGATGACTTAGGTTGACCAATTGGTGCGACCCACTGTATCATTTGTGGGCCTAAACAATTAGCCCCACGCCGAATGATGGGGAGAGAACGGGCTTCATGTGTTCCTGAGCGTTCGACGGAATCCATGAGGAACCGACACTTTATTACTTCGGTCCGAGGGATAACTTTTATTTAAGAGATTGCCTAGGGTTGTCTGACACCCAACTGAGGCCATTTTGGACCCGAGCGTGTCTCAAATGGGTGGGGAACCCACTCGGGAATCGAGGCGACGCCCTGACAGGGTTAGCCCCAGGTAGAGAATAGTAAGCCCCACGACATATGAGGAGCTTCCTTTGATCAAAGAAGCGACTTCGGCTGAAGGTTTTCATCCCGAGGAGGTGCCATACCCGAACCTTGATCGGAAGGTGCCATACTCGGGACATGACTCGGGATAGGGGCTAATAATCCCCAAGTCATCCCGAGGAGTTCTTTGGAAGTTAAGGAGTGACTCGGAACCGAGTGATTCCAAAGTGTTTGAGACTTAGCTTTTGCGAGATTAATGTAGGGTTATACTCCGACAACGAGGAGGTATCACACCTTGGACTCGACTCGGGTAAGCTGACCAAGGAGGTCTTTGGAAGTTAGGGAGCGACTCGGGGACCGAGTGCTTCCTAAGTATTTAATACTTAGCTTTTCCCGCTAAATATAGGGTGATACTCCTGATCACGAGGAGGTATTACACCTTGGACTCGACTCGGGGTTAGGGCTAATGAGCGCCAAGCCGACCGAGGAGGTCTTTGGAAGTTAGAGGGCGACTCAGGGTCCGAGTGCTTGTTCCTGGCATGACCGAGTGCATGTTCCTAGTTCTTTGTTTGCCAGCTAAGCTTTAGTCCAATCTTCAGTTGGTTTTTGGTCAATTCTTTAACAAAGCCATTCTTCCAAATGTGACTTTTCCGGCCCGTTTGGTAAGACGCCATAAATGGTGGGAATGGTAATGCATTATAGTGCAAATTTGTACTAGAAATCCAATGTCATTACCTATGGTAATGCTACTTCATCCCAAGATATCCATTTTCTTCCTAAAATCTCATTACTATCCATTACCACTTGGGAAGGTGGTATTGGGTGGTAATGGAAATTTATAAAGTAAAACCCATAGTTTGTGATCAAGTTTCATTCCCATGGTCATTGACATGAGAACTTCTTTACAAATTTACACTAAATTAAATTACCATTACCACTATTTATAACCACTAACCAAACGGGCTGTTCATCTTCTGGCTTTGCCTTATGATTAAAATTGGACCATGATCTATGTGGTTATGGGAGTTAACAACCCCATAAAAGGAAGCGGAGAGGTTGTTGTCGTTGGAGAGAGGGAAAAGTTCTATATAAGGGGAATGTTTGTCATTTTCTCCATACATCCAAACACACTTTCTCTAGATTTCTCTCCTTCTCTCTCTAAGATTTCCTTGCTTCATTAGCTGTATGCTTCGATCCCGAGTCGAAGACCAATCTCCGAAGTTACGCTTTTTCTTCCCTTGTTCCTTTTCTTTTCTTTAATAAGGGTAAATCGCCACCGACTACCCTCCTTAATGAGCTCTCAATCCGAGTGGAGTGCTTCTCCTCCTCACCTCCTCGCCTTAATTTTTTCGAGGAGGTTTACGGGGAAATGGCAATTTAATAAGCACCAAATTCGTTGTCCGGACCCCTCGGTTGTTCCCGAGACTGTAATAGCCTCAATTTTTAAGTCGAGATTATTTTTAATAACAGAATTTATCAACGTACTAATCCGTACGTAAATTGTTGTGTTTTAACGAATAAATATTTGATTTATGAGGTTATGTGCATTATGTCTGTGAATGTGAACGTTAAGTGTTATTATGTGATTATTAATACGAATTATGAGTTCGGGAAAATCATTTGTAAGTTACGTTAGGAACGTTGAATATCGTTAGGAGTTTTGAAATTTGTGGTTATGATCGGTGTTGTCTATAAGTTATCTTAAAGATTGAGATTAAGGGTTGACTAAGCTAAAATACTTCCTTAAGGTATAAAATATAGTTTGGGAAATTTAGTTAAGAATAATTAAGGATTAGGAAGTGATTGAGGAGATAATCCAAAGTTACTAACCTTGAGAATTCTAGATTGTTCCTAAGCAAGGGAAATGATGATTTTGCCCTCATTACTAAATCAAAATCACGAGTTTACCATTACCCATTCTCTATATATAAGTGATCAAGGACCCAAAATCATTTCATCTGATTTCATCAAACAAAACACACCAAAAATCACTCACAATCTCTCCTCTCCTTCCGCCGAACCGGCGAGTTCTATGGCCGCACTTTGGCAGCTTGTTTCCTTTATATTTTTGCTTCAAATCTTACATGCAATTGCTTTCCTAAGTTCCTTAAGATGTTCTTCATATTGGGAAATTGTTATTTTTGGAGGTATCACATCCATAGCATCAAAGAATATTAAGAAAGGTAAGATGTGGCTAAACTGTAGCACTTATGAGGTTTATAGGATTGAGACTTTATTACTTTGGGTTAATTGCTTAATTTTAAGCTATAAATGTTTTATTTTAAGGTGTTATGGAGTTGCCGGAGAAGAGAAAAAAGTTGTTGAAGGATATTTGATTCCTAAATACCGGAATAAGGTACACAAGAACCACCATTCGAATCCTTACTTTTTAGTTTGTTTGTATAAATCTTGTTTTGTGGAAATTGTGGGAGCTTCGAATGTGTATTTTATTGGAAACCTAATGATTTGTTAATGAGTTATAAGTAGTTTATTTCAATGTGTTGCATGTGAATTTTTGGTAATGATTTCCGAGATATAAATCGTTACATGTCAAGTTCCTCTAAAACCGATTAAACCGTGCTTCTACTTTGATTGTACCTTGATAAATACCATAAATGTTGTTGTTCTTTCATGGTATACTTCTGAAAATTTCATATCTTGATTGATTGATGAACCTTTGTTTCGAATTTTCCCTCTTATGACAAGTACAACCTTTGTTTAGAAAGTAAACAACACTTAAAACTCGACTTTTCGCTTAATTGCTTCCCGAGCTAGTAAACCCTTGCTCTTTTGGTTCTTAGAATGCTTTTTAAATGATGAACACCTACTGCCCTATTCATATATTAAGTGGACACAAGAGCTACAAGTGATCTTTGCATAAAAACCACTGTTTTTTAACACCAAACCAAGAACCATAAAAATGGACATATATTTTACTTGTGAGAGATAATTTGTCCATATCTTAAGAGGCCTTCTATAAACCCTTTGCATACTGCCATGTATTGATAACACAACCTTCAACCACCTCAACCAATCACATCATTCTTTTGAAACCTGATTGTTATGTCACCTTTCCGAAAACAGTGGAACTTTACATAGCAAGCTTGTTTTACAAAACTAGTTATGATAAGTTAAAGGTTGTTATGATGGTTGAAATAATGATTATAAAATAAGTATTTAAGTAAGTTATTTGAGTATAATTATAAAAGTATAAGTATTTCAGTATAAGTATTTAAGTATAAGTATTTGAGTATAAGTATTTAAGTACAAGTGTTGAGTATAAATATTTTTGTATGATGACAAGTTTTGTTTTATAAGGGGAAGTGAACAACATGTGTAGAGCGGGTTTGCTCATTATGTGTTTAGAGCGGGTATTGCTCCGGAGCGGGTATTGCTCTGTTATGTAGGGTCATGACCTAGAAGTCTTGCAAGCAGAAAATAAGAAAGGTGAGGAGACGTCCCTCAAAAGTCTGGAGTTGTGGCTTAGCCCTCTCCATTCATGTTCCTTCCCTGGAGTTATGCTATGTTTTGTGATAAGTATAAGATCATTATTTGTGTTTATATATGGAGAATGATGTGTGATATCTTGAGATAATTCTTGGAAATTTCTCCAGTATATGCAAAAGTATTTCTATGGAAGTTTACAGGAAAGAACTAACGTATTTCTGAGTAAGTATTAACGTATTTCTGAATAAGAATAAAAGTATCTCGTAAATTATGAGTTTACGCTTTGAGTATAAGATAAGATTGCGTAATTTCAGCCACCTTATTATTTTGGAATCGGTGGGACTTGTGTACCAGCGTAAGCTGACCTGTTTTGTTCTATGAACCTGTCTTGGTGGGGGCAGATTCATCTGTTTTGCAGGATTAGAGAGAATGTTCGAGTTAGCTCATGTGTGCGAATGTGAAGTTATGATCAATGTGTTTAGTCCGCTGCTATGAGATAATCTGTTTTATAATGTTCCTTGGCAGGTTAAACCTGTATTTTCAATTTGTAATCCATGTACTCAAAACATATTGTAATAACTAATTTATTATAACTTATTTTCATAATAAGCTTGGATACTATGGGATTTCCTAATTTTCCCTACCAGGGAAGGTGCGAAAATCCGCCCTAACAGTCCCTTTAATTAGCAGCTTAACTTCGTAATTATCAGTATTAGGTCTTAATTAAGCTGCTATTTGGAGCGGGCTGTTACGGAGACAATCCCTCTTTCTAGTCCTTGGAGCACATTCAAAGAAGAGGGTAAAGGAATAATCCTGAGTCGATGGAAATGCAATTACTTAGAGCATTACCTTAATGATGGTGTAGTGATGGTGTCCGAGGAAGGCATCATCGAACAACTGACCACCTCTGGCCAGATCGACTATCCGCCCCAAAAACTCGAGGGAGGGGCCTCAAAATTTCTTCGTGTCCCCCAAATTCATGAAGGTTCTCGAGAGGGACATCATCCATATTGGGACCAAGCATTGGATAAGGGATCCCTATCTCACGTACCGACCAGGCTCTACCGATACAATACTGACAGTTCCTCTGAGTTGCATTCTAGTTTACCGAGCTAGTCTAACAATGGGACTCCATTTTCCTCTACACCCCTTTGTCAAGGAGATGATGTCAGCCTATAATTTGACTATGGGCCGGATCATGTCGAACAACTGGTTCACTATAACTAGCTTCCTTGAAATCTACGACATACTTGGGACAGCCTCGAGCCTGCGATTATGGCGCAATATATTCACTTTGGTAGCTCGCCTCGCTGAGTACCATGTGTAACACCCCAAAACTTTGGGTTAAAAAATTTATAAAAAACATTCACTTTTCTTTGAATATCTGCCAAATCTTTACGGTGTACAGCCGCATCTATTGTTAAAATTAAATGCAAGGCTAATTACTAAAATAAAATTAACTTACAATCCAAATTATCAAAATAAACCAATCTAAGTTGTCTAACTAAACAATCCCAAATAACAGTATTGTATTATTTATTAGACTAAGTGAGCTTAAAGCTATAAGTCAACGTAGTCCCTTTCACCAACCTGCACAATTTAAATAGGAAATGAACAAAGGAAAACAAAAACACAAAAATTAGCGAAGGCTAAGTAATTACACATCCCTCCAGAAAAATAATAATAGTTGTATTTTTGCAGACACATAGTTGTATCTCCCCATTTAAGGACCTAATGATGAAACATACCACGGTCTTAATTGGTCCGACCCAAGGGGAGAGCAGTCCGAATAGCCAAGCCCAAAATTAATTATAAAGCGTAAAGCTTATTTATAAAGATCTAAAATCCTATTTTAAAGTCCAATTAATTATTCATGATAATTATTTTTTTATTTTCGGAAAACAAATATTTTCAAAGTTGAAATTGGATTTTATCCCGTAAAATTAATTTCCGGATTTAAAAGATTAAAGAAAATCATTTAATATGCGTTAAAAGAAAGGTTGTCAAAACGTGTTTGATGCAAGGCGGTGCGCCTGGCGCACCACGTGCGCTCGGCACCGGTCGAGCGAGCTGCGTCGGGCGCACCACTCTGCGCCCGAAACGTGTCTATGTGCGTCACATAGAGACGTGTGCCTAGCGCACTCTCTCTGCGTGACGCGCGATCTACTTTTCTATCTTTTTTTTTTCTTATAAATATTTTCCTACAAATATGCAATGGTTTTATGAATCTAAGGGACTTTTTGCTAATACACTTTGACGAATACTCTCCACACTCGAACACTTAAGAATTATGTCTAAGACTTTCATAATTTCAAGTACAAATAAAACACATACTAATACATACATACACATATTTCAATCGATCTTCAGGCTTCACGATTGCTCTTCCCGAAGGTCGTTATTATCTCAGACCCAAGCTAAGGTATATTCTCGAGGGTCCTTGAATAATTTCCTTTTTTTATATTGAAGTTACTAACTGTTTCTTTCATGATGTAGATCTTAAATATAAAAATCATTCCTTTGTACATTATAACGTTCTTTCCTTCTTTTTACAATTATATACATTGTTATGATTGTCTTGCTTGCATGTTCATCACCTCACATGTTATTATTGCTAATCAAGACCTAAAGAATTGTTCTAATACTAATCAGATAATTTGGACAATCTGCTAGGTTCCTTGTAATTTTGATTGCATAATAACTTTTCACTAAAAGTAGTCTTTTTGATGTGTTTAATCAACCAACTTAGATTAATATTTTTAGGGTGCTTGACAAACATTATCTGGTTATTCTTTTGCATAAAACTTAACATGAATCGATATTTAGTATAGGCCAGCAAGGGCGAGCGTGGTTCGTTATGACCGTGTTCGTAACCTTATCCTCGAACTTAATCTATGGTTTATTGACCATTAATGGAGTCATGACGGGATATCACATTGGATAAGTCCCTTAAGTTGTCCCTACGATTTCCCTATATCCAATTAGGTTTATGAGTCTTTCTTTAAAGACTTGTTGTTGACTTCAAAACGTTTTCAACGGAACCTTTACAATGAGGTAGTCAAATACGCGATAATCCCACGTAGGCGAAATAAAACACGTCTACAATTTGGCGACTCCAATGGGGAGGATTTTAAAATTGAGTTTTTTTAAATGAGTGGGTGAAACTCGAAAAATAAGATTCATTCTTTTTTATGCTTTGAAATGACATACTGTTTTGCATATGCATGACTATTGTTTAAGCCACCATAAGGACAATATACCTTGCCTCAATAGCGCATGCTATGCATGAGGCCACCTCCCGGGGGGTTTGCGCTTTGTCCTTCCTAAAGCTTCCTGAGCGATAGTGTTGGATCTTAGTCATAAGCAAACCTACCCAACCATGACATCGTTCTCTTGTTCCTGACTTGAGAACTAGAGTGCGTTTTACATGTGTCCACCTTTTTAAGTAAAGGCATGAAGCGTGGGATCAATCTCTTAATCATGGACCCTTTTTCAGCCTTAACCTAAACCTGACCATAGTTTCAAATTAAACATAAAACTGGACTTTAGGATGAGAACTATTAGCATTCATCTTATATGATATTTGCTTGTGATTGCGATTTTTGCCTGTTATTAATCTATCTAAAACGTTGATTATGTATTGCACCTAAATTCGTGTCTAAAAGATCGTCAAAATAGCCTGAACCTTCATCGAATTATCAAATTGTATGCCGGGGGGTAGTGCGCCAAATGCACCAAGGTGCACCTGGCGCACAACTCCCATGCCGGACACAAAGGCTTCACGCCGAGTGCAACACAGTTGCATGGAGCGCAACCTTTTTGTCTCATGCTATTGCCAATTCGTCCATCTTTCAAGTCCTAAAAAGCTGTCAATAAGTTTGTCGTCATATCACGTTTGTCGTCGCATCTCGAAAATATGTGTGGTTAGCCAAAACCTCGCCTAAATCGCCAAAAACATGCCGAGGAGCAGTGTGTAAAAACGCATTAATCCGCACGTGGTGCACGGCTTATGCACTGACGCGCGGACTACTGCGCCGCGCGCACCTTGTTGCATGGCAAGCATCCTGCGCATCTCATGTCTTTGTCGATTTAGTCGTGGTCGTGGTCGATCATGCGTTCTTTCCTCTTCATTCACGTACGGTGTTGATCATCCTAGGAGTCCTTTTGTCTAAAACGAATCTCACCTAATTCAAACATAAAAATCGATCTTTTCGTGCATATCATGTAAGGTCGAGTCTATCCTAAACAAGGCATCTACAAAAGTAATCATGGTAGAATTAAAGTCCTCATGCATGGCTACCTCCGCCCAAATCTTACCTACCATCTATCCTATCATATTCCATCCTTTTTCAAAATCATTCCTACACCCTCTTCTATTCTATCTTTTTCAAAAACATTTACTAATCATCATCATACCACCTATTAAAAAAAATAATCTTTTCAAACTTAATCCACCGAGTGCATGTCCCTGGTTCTTTGTTTGCCAGCTAAGCTTTGGTCCAATCTTGAGCTGGTTTTTGGTTAACTCTTCAACAAAGCCATTCTTCCAAATGTGACTTTTCATCTTACGGCTTTGCCTTATGATTAGAAGCTGGGCCATGATCTATGGGTTATGGGCGTTAACAGCCACATGAAAGGAAACGGAGAGGTTATTGTCGTTAGAGAGAGCGAAAAGTTCTATATAAGGGGGAATGTTTGTCATTTTCTCCATACATCCAAACAATTCTCTCTGTCTAGATTTCTCTCCTTCTCTCTCTAAGATTTCCTTGTTCTTTAGCTGTGCTTCGAGCCCGAGTCATAAGACTAATCTCAAGAAGGTATGCTCTTTCTTCCCCTATTCCTTTTCTTTTCTATAATAAGGGTTAATCACCACCGACTACCCTCCTTAATGGGTTCTTAATCCGAGTGGAGTGCCTCTCCTGCCTCACCTCCTTAGTACAAATTTTTCAAGGAGGTTTATGGGGGAAATGAGATCTTAATAAGCACCAAATTCGTTGTCCAGACCCCTCGATTGTTCCCGAGAGACAGTCCCCTCTATCTAGTCCTTGGAGCACATTCAAAGAAGAGGATGAAGGAATAATCCCGAGTCCATGGAAAGTGTCAGTCGCCTTTTCTCCTTCTAAACGTAATTACTTAGAGCGTTACGTTAATGATGCTGTAGTGATGGCAACCGAGGAAGGCACCAGCGAACAACTGAGCACCTCTGGCCAGATCGAGTATCCGCCCCAAGAACCCGAGGGGGGCCTCAAAATTTCTTCGTGTCCCCAAAATTCATGAAGGTTCTCGAGAAGGACATCGTCCATATTGGGACCAAGTATTGGATAAAGGATCCCTACATCACATACCGACTAGGCGCTACCGATACAATACTAACAGTTCCTCTGGGTTGCATTCTAGTCTACCGAGCTAGTCTGACAATGGGACTCCATTTTCCTCTGCATCCCTTTGTCAAGGAGATGATGTCAGCCTATAATTTGATGATGGGCCAGATCATGCCGAACACCTGGTTGATGTAACTAGCTTCCTTGCAATCTGCGACATACTCGAGACAACCTTGAGCCTGCGATTATGGCGTAATATATTCACCTTGGTAGCTCACCCTGCCGAGTACCATGGTTCTGGCTGGTTCCGTTTTCAGTGCTGAGCAGATTATAAAGTCGCCACTACGACGAATCAGAAGGGATTCAGTCGGGAATTTGTCTTTGTCTATTTCGGGGGGAATTGGGAAATCCACCTTGAGCCCTCCCCCAAGGATCCTTGTTTAGGTTTGAACCAACTAGTTCCCGGAGATGTCAATGGGGGAAGCAGTGGTAGGGGTCTATTGCTCCACCATCCCGAGGTCCGTAGAGGGAGCTTTGGCTCTGGTTCCCCCTTTTTTGGCTTTACGCGTTTATGATATTCGGGACGAGATATTTCTTGCAATTTGTTGGGTTTAAGCCGAAGCTATGACATGGGTAATGAGGCTGAGGGGATCTCTTATTATCGTCTTCTATATTTTTAGTATTTTTCTAACTTTTCTTTGGTGATGCAGTTATAGCTCGTGCCCTGTACCCCCTAAGGTATCGGCTATAACTTCATACTTATGTTATTTCCGTTTTCACCTTTAATCACCTTGTCTTGCAGGACTAGGTAAATGCATTAAAGAAGAAGAACAAGAACCCCTCGCGATCTAAAAAGAGAATGGGCGACACCAAGGTGGCTAACGAATTAGAGAAGATGGCTCCTAAGATCTCCGAGAAGGCCTCCTCGGGGATCTCGACTGGGGAGGGGAATCCGAAGGATTCAATTCCCGTTCATGTAGTTGACTCCATGGAGGCTCCACCTCCGAAGGTGGCACTAGTAGAAAAATGATAATTTGCGTCGGCCTATTTGCGTGGCACCTATGAAGATCTGACGCAAATGCTCAGAAAAAGGGGATTTGCATCGGATGTCACTGAACATGCGACGCAAATAGGCATATTAGGATAATTTTGCGTCGCATGGAGGTGAGAACGCGACGCAAATGATGATTGGATCCCAGCTCTTATTTGTGTTATATGCGTCGAAGGTCTTTAAGGTGCAATGCAAAAGACCATTTGCGTCGAACGTTTTTGGCCATCCGACGCAGATGCTCTATGCCCAAGTTAGTGCACAGACGAACTATCTGCGTCGAACGTTCTTTTGATGCGACGCAAATCAGCACAAACGAACCGTTTGCGTCGAATGTAATTCCGACGTAGATGTTCCCAGCCTCTTTATTACTTACCAACGACACAAAATAAACCCAAAACATTATTTACCTCAAACTCGCACTCACTCTCTCTCTCCAGCGATTCCCTCACTCAAACTCGCACCCTCGCCGGCAGTATTCCCTTACTTTTGTCAGCGACCAAACCTTCTCCGGCGAATCCCTCACCCTCGCCGGCATTCTCAGTCGTCGAACCGCCGGGTCCCTCTCTTGATTTCGGTGCTCACCGCCAAACCGAAGCATCCAATGGTGATAATTCTCCTCCTTCTCCACCTTCCGGCAATTCTCCTCCTTCTTCTTCTGGTGGAGGGAGGAGTACTCCTTCTCCTCCAACGCGAGGGTCTGATTCTGGTTCGGGCTCGGGTTCAGGATCGGGTCCGAGTCCGGATACGGGAAGTAATGGAGTGTCGACGGGGATGGTAGTTGGAATAGCAATAGCAGGAGTAGCGGTGTTGGTTATATTCAGTATAATTTGTGTGTGTTGTTTTTGAAAGAAGAAGAAACGAAGAAATGAGTATGGTGGTGAAGGTTACTATGTTCCTCCTCCACCTCCTCACGCTCCTATTGGTCCTAAAGGTAATTTTAATCTACATCAATTATTTTTCAACTTTCTGTATTTTCTTTGATTTCTTGATCTTTTTACTTCCAATTTTAGTGTTAGGCGTGTGAGAGTTTGGTTGGTTGAGGGATTGATTCTTGAAATATTAGATATGGATTGTTGAATTAGTAAAGGTGTTTTCCTTGATTTTTGAAGTACATCTATATGACACTTTTTTCTTTTTTTTTGATCTTTTGATGTGTGTATTTTTGTGTGTATATAGATCTACAATTTTTTTTTTTCTTTTTAGGCGGCGTATTGAAGATTTGAAGGTGTTTTTCTAGGCGATAAATTGTTTTTTTTTTTGCTTCATTGAATGATGGTGGCCTACTTATAAATTGACTTCTGCATGCACCTGCATTGATTATGAGATATGAACATATTGGAGTTGTGATCATTTTTAATCATATCTTATTGAGTTTCTTTTGAGCTGATCTAGATCTAATTTTCCAGAGAAACTACAAATGTATATTAGGTGTGTGCAAGTAGTTCTTATTCCAATGATATTTTTGATAATTTATATAATAATAACTCTCCAAAACATCCCCTTTTACTTAAATTAAACTACACCTACTTGTTTTCCTACTTCATGATATAGAATGATTTATGTAGTTGGATGCCTCATAGCTTGTCTTTGTCAACTATGTTTTGGTGTTTTTGTTACATGGCATTCGGCGAGTATAACATGGAGGCTTAGATTTCTCAGTTACCACACCCCACTGCACTTAGTCTATTGTGATGTTATGTTGAACCTTCTTGTTCATTTCCTGCTGTTTTGATGCTAAATTTAACAAAAATTTACTGTGCTTTTTATTAATTTTTGGCATTTGAATTGTTCATGAGGTGACTTGTATCATTCCGTAACTATAAAATAATACAAACGCGCAACTTAATTTTAATTCGCTTCAATAGTTGATTTGTAGACAACTATTTTGTATGTAGTTGTGTTGATCTCCGGACTGGACTCATTATCGGCTTGATCTTCAGACTAGACTCATTATTGGCTTATTGAGAGAGTACTGCACCAGTAATACTACTATTAGCAGTGTAATATTATTTTTTTTATTATAAAAATGCTCATTTGCGTAGCATATTATTTTGCACCAGTAACATGCTACGCAAATGGCTTTTTTTTACATATAAAAAAACCCATTTGCGTCACATGTAAGGTTACATGCGACGCAAATGGCTTTTTTTTAAAAGCCATTTGCGTGGCAAGTAACCTAACATGTGACGCAAATGGTTTTTTTTTTACGTATAAAAAAAGCCATTTGCGTCACATGTAAGGTCACATGCGACGCAAATAGCTTTTTTTATACGTAAAAAAAGCCATTTGAGTCACATGTAAGGTCACATGTGACGCAAATGGCTTTTTTTTTATTATAAAGATGCTCATTTGCGTCCCATGTTAGGTAACATGTGACGCAAATGACTTTTTTTATACGTAAAAAAAAAAAAAGCATTTGCGTCACTTGTTAGGTTACATGCGACGCAAATGGCTTTTTTATACGTAAAAAAATTGCCATTTGCGTCGCATGTAACCTTACATGTGATGCAAATGGGAGATGTATTTGGATGTTAACGATAAACTCCTCTAGGAGTTGGGCACCGAGGAGGTGAATAAGCTTTACTCGTCCTAGCTAGATGTAAGTCTCCATTTTCGATTTCCTTTTTGTTCTATTTCAGTGAAATGGTTTTAACATGTTTCTCTGCAGTTGTCCATCTGGATGACCTCCGTGGTTCGACACCAAGTATCATTGGTTGAGGACGTCGATAGACTTAACGCCAAGGTCGACGACTTGAATGCAGACCTTCAAAAGAAATCTAATGAGATGCAAAAGCTGAATGACAAGTAAGGCTCTAAGAAGTCTGACTTTGAGAAGGCTAACAAGGCCCTAAGTGAGCATGAGACGCTGAATGACAAGATTAAGGCTCTCGAAGCCGAGAAGGTGTCCCTCACCTCTGGAAGAGATGGTGTTCGAGGTGCTGCTGGTGAGCTCTCGGCCAAGGTTGACAAGGAAAATAAAAAGCTACTACCAAGGCGCAGTTGAAGGAGGCCAAGGGTAAGTTGAAATCCACCGAGGCTGGTTGGTTTGAATCCAGGAAAGAATCGGCCGAATGCACCACCTACAACGCCAAAGTTGGCGAGGTTGCACATGGCATCGGTGTCCGAGACACCAAGGATCGCCTTTGCCGAGTATTATTTGCTTGAGTTTTCAACCTCAATTGGGATGAGTTGAGAGGGAGCTTGCCGCAGTTACCGAGGCGAACAATGCTACTTTCAATCAAAACTTGGCCGCGGTTGACTTCGACCCCATGGAGGTGGGCGAAGACGAGGCTGAAGCGAAGTCAGATGATGAGGATTCCGAGGGAGATGGTGATGAAGATGTTGCTGTTGACGCCAATAAATTCGACAGCTCCTCCAAGTGAATTGTCATTGTACCTTTGTTTTTTCTTGTATTATGAGTTTTCAGATCTTCGAGAGCTTGTTCTCGGAAGACCCCTTAGGCTATATTTTTCAAACTTATCAATGAATGCGTTTTTTTTCTTCTGCAAAATGCTTTATTTATTACAACTAACACTTTGCCACAACTAACACTTTAAGCTAATAATTTTGCGATAACTTTACAACCATAAATTGAATGAAAATTGGCCAACTTTCATTGATAATATCGAGTTCATACATGGGGTTTGTAATATCTGCCCCGAGTTGTAAGAAACATAAAGATGTTAGCAGCATAAACTTAGCTACAAAATATGCTTAGACATAGTACTTCTTTAATTTATCGGCATTCCATGGTCGGGCAAGTGGGACTCCCTCGGGGATCCAGTTGTTAGGTACCTGGTTTTATGACATTGGCAACCTGGTAGGGACCATCAAACTTAGGGACGAGCTTGCCTTTGAGATAAGCATATCCTGTTGCTTCCAACTTTCTGACGACCTAGTGACCCAAGTAAATTGGCCTTTTCTTGATCCTACGGTTGAAGTGCCGAGTAACCCGTTGCTTGTACCTAATATATTTTAACAGGGAATCACCTCGAGGTTCAGGGAGGAGGTCGAAGTCGAGAAGCATATATTCCTCATTCTGGCCAACCATAGTATTCCTGACAGGTCGTCTATCAATGTCCCTTTCGCTCTTTCGAGTGACCAATTCAATACCACTTTTTTTGCTGCCTCTGCTTGGCAATTGGTTTGAGGTATGGAAATAGTGGAGAACCTTGTTTGAATGCCAAACCTCAAACAATATTCTCGAGTTGGCCCATTATTGAACTGCCGACCATTGTCCATGGTACATTGAATTGAGTGGTGAGGTTCCTCCAGATGAAGCTCTGTATTTGCTTGTCAGTGATGAAAGCTAAAGATTCGGCCTCAACCCATTTTGTGAAGTAGTCGATAGCGACGAGGATAAACTTTCGTTGTCTTGATGCTGGTGGGAAGGGTCCTAACATATCCATCCCCCACTTGTCAAATGATAGCACTGGTTGAATATTGGTCAAGGGGTTGGCTGCTTCTCGAGGGATATCCCCATAAATTTGACAACTTGGACATTTTCTCACAAGCTCCGAGGCATGTTTTCGGAGAGTGGGCACGTGATACCTTACCCTAAGCGCCTTTCCAGCTATTATTCTTCCTCCTTGGTGGTTGCTGCAGGCTCCTTCGTGTATTTCTCGGAGGATGTAGTTTCCTCCTAGGGGGTGACACACTTTACTCGAGGGTGAGTGTAAGACTTTTGTACAGATGGCCATCATGCCAAAGGAACCAGTTAAACTTCTTTTTCTGGTGCTCAGGTTCCTTTTTCCCCGAGGGCAGCACCCCGTCCCTTAGATACACCACAATATCGTTCATCCATGTGTTGGATCTATCGATATCGAGTATATACTGCACATTGATGCTCGGTCGATTCATGGTTTCCCACATTATGGCAGGGGTTTGATTCCTTCGGCTGAACTAGCCATGCGAGCCAATGCATCCGCCTACTGATTCTCGGATCTTGGGAGGTAACAAATGTTGCAGTTTGACAACTTTTTCAACAGTTCATTCGTTTTTCAACTAGCCATGCGAGCCAATATATCCTCATATTATCTTACTTGGCTTCATATTGTCCTGAGACCTGCCCCACTATTAACTTAGAGTCGAACTTGACTTTGATGGATTGCGCACCCGAAAAGAGGAAGATCTGAATCCCAAGTACGAGAGCCTCATACTCAGCTTCATTGCTTGATGCTAATAATCAAACTTAATAGCATACTCCATCTTTTCCCCGATCCGGGAGAGGGGGGGAGGGTAATTCCCATGTCTCTGAGCTTATTTTCTCGGTAGGCCTTGCGCTACATTCTGACATAAAGCCAGCTACGGCTTGCACCTTGATGGCTTTCCAAGGTTCGTGTTCTATCCCAAAGTCCTAGAGTTGATCAGCCCATTCTGTCATTCTTGTCAAGTGGTTGCGGTTCTCGATCGCTTTCCTTGATAGGTTATCTGGTTAGGACTTTGATAAGATGGGTTTGGAAATACGACTTCAACTTTCTACTCGCCATCGTGAGTGCATACACCATCTTCTCGACTTAGCTATATTTGATTCTGCTCCTCTAAAAGCATGGCTCATGAAGTAAACCGGATGCTATTATTCATCTATCTCAGCCACGAGAACTGCACTAAAGCCGTACTCCGACACAAACAAGTAGACAAATAATGTTTCATCCGGTGAGGGTAATATCAGCTTTGATAGTGATACTAGATGGATCTTGAGTTGTTGGAAAGCCTGTTCAGCTCCATCATCCCATTCGAACTGTTTCCTTTTCCAAGCCTTGAAGAAAGCAAGATTCTTATCTGCTGCACGAGAGAGGAAATACCCTAGTGCAGCCAAGCATCTGGTTAGCCTTTGTAATTCCCTCACATTCTAAGGCGAAGTCATGTCAAGTACTGCCTTTATCTTGTCCGAGTTGGCCTTAATTCCCCTCTTGTCTCACAGAAATCTGAGGAACTTTCCCCCTTTCACCCCGAAGAAGCATTATTTAGGGTTCAACTTCATATTATATTGTCTCAAAGTGCTCATTGTCTCAACCAAGTCTTCAGCGTGATATGAATCTTGTTTGCTTTTGATGATCATGTCGTCCACATACACGTCTACATTCCGATCGAGTTGTTTGTCAAATATCTTATTAATGGTGCGTTGGTAGGTTGCACCGACGTTCTTCATCCAAAATGGCATCACATTTGTAGGCGTAGTTTTATTTCGCCTATGCGGGATGAGCGCGTATTTGACGACCTCATTGTAAAGGTTTTATTGAAAAATGTTTTGAAGTCGCCAACAAGTCTTTAAAGGAAGACTCATAAACCTAATTTAGGGACTTATCCAATGTAGATTTCCCCGTCATGATTCCATTAATGGTCAATGATCCATAGATTGATTTCGGGGGTGAGGGTATGAACACGGTCATAATGAACCACGTTCGCCCATTGCTGGCCTCTACTAAATATCGATTCATGTAAATTTTTATGCAAAAGAATAACCAGATAACGTTTTCAAACACCCTAAAAAATATTAGTCTAATTAAGTTGGTTGATTAAACACATCAAAAAAGACTATTTTTAGTGGTATGTTATTAAGCAATCAAGACTATAAGGTACCTAACAAGTTGTCTAAATTATCAGATTATTGTTCGAATAATTTCTTTAGTTCCTGATTAGCAATAATAACATGTGAGGTAATGAACATGCAAGTAGGACATTCATAACAATGTATATAATAAGAAGAAAGAAAGAACAAAGGTTAGAATGTACAAAGGAACAATTTTTCTATTAAAGATCTACATCATGAAAGAAACAATTAGTAACTTTAATATAAAAATAGGAAATTTATTCAAGGACCTCAGGAATATACCGGTGTGGCTTAGGTTTGAGAGAATAACAACCTTCGGGAAGAGCAATTGTGAAGCCTTGCAATGAACACTTGTGAAGATCAATCAAAATATGTGCGTGTACGTTGGTGTATATTTGTATGTGTGTTTGTAGATGTAAAAGTACGAGAGCTTGAGAGTTTTTCTAGAGAATTCGTAAGTATTCGAGCGTATATGTTGTATGTATGAAAGTGTTTTTTTAATCCGAAAAACCACGACTTATTTATAGCAAAATATTAGAAAAAAGATAGAAAATCGCACGACTCTATGTGACGTGCAGAGCCACGTGTTAGGCGCAGATTGGTGCGCCTGACGTAACTCAGTAAATGCACAACGCGTACGTGGCGCACCAGGTGCACGGCCTGCGTCAGACACGCTTTGACTGCCTTTTTCTTAAACGTGTTTTTTAACAATTTCCTTTTATACTTTAAACCCAGAAACCAACTTTACGAGATAAAATCCAATTTCATCTTTAAAAATATCTTTGAAAACATTTATTTATTTCTGAAAATATTTGTTACAATAAGAAATAAAAGCATTTAATTATCATGAATAATTAATTGGGCTTTTCAAAGGATTGAATTCAAAATATTTTTATGGGCTCAAAATATAATTAATTATTAGGAATAATTAATTGAACTTCAAAATAGGATTTCGGATCATTAATGCAAATAAACTTTTCACTTTAAAACTATTCTGGGCCTGGCCATTCAGACTGCTCTCCCCTTCGGTCAGACCAATTAAGACCGCGATATATTTTATCATTGGTTAAATGGGGAAGACAAGATTATGTGTCTACAATCTTATAGTAATAAACTCCTTGGTTTGTTATGAACAATGTGTGCCTACGATTCTTCTCGGCCATAGGGATATGATGATAACCCGCATTAACATCCATGAAGCTGATCTGGCATACCCTACGGTCAAGTCCACGAGTCTATCGAACTTAAGGAGTGGATGATTATCCTTTAGACAAACTTTGTTCAGATCTACGACGTTGATGCACATCCTCCAAGTTTCGTTCGACTTCTTGACCAAGCACCATGTTGGCCAACCACTTGGTATATTGACAATTTTCAATGATGTCCGCTTCCAACAGTTCTTGACCTCTCGCTGTTGCGGCAGCTTTCCTCTCGGATCCCTGATGTCTTAACTTCTGTTTAATAGGCCATAATCCCTCTTTGATGTTCAACTCATGACACGCAAAGCCTAGGTCACTCCCTTGCATGTCTGACGCCGAGTAGGTGAGTACGTCCTTGTAGTCTCGTAGTGTTTGGATTATTTTCGTCCTTAGCTCTAGGCTGGTGCTCTTGCCCACCTTGAATTTATGTCTGAGTGCTTCGTCTATTGTCACTTCTTCACCTTCTTCAGTTGGTTGGGGTCAGTCGTACTGCTTTGAATTTTCCGACAAGTGAATTCCGAGGCAGTTTAGATCATTCCCACTCTCTTCAAGCTTCCTTTTCCTCGGCCTTCCCTCTTATGGGGAGGTTGTTTTCTTAAATTCGATCACATAGCATTCTATTGCCGACTGCTGATCCCCGTATACCTTACCGACCTTCCCTTCATCTGTCTCGTATTTCATGAGCAGTCGGTAAACCAAAATTACTGCTTTTACTTTCGTCAGTGTGGGTCGGCCCATGATGACATTATAGGGTAAGGGGATGTCAACCACCAGGAAGTCGACTGGTAGGCTTCTTTCTTTTCCCTTCTCGCATAATATGATAAGTAGTTTGATTGTTCTGACAAGATGTACTGATCCTCCCGTGAAGCCTATCAGCGGCTGTAGGCGTGTTTTTATAGCCTACACGGGATGAACGCGTATTTGACTATCTCATTATAAAGGTTTTATTGAAAACGTTTTGAAATAGAAGAAGTCGCCAACAAGTCTTTAAAGGAAGACTCATAAACTTAATTGGATATTGAGAAATCGTAGGGACAACTTAGGGACTTATAGAATGTAAATTTCTCCGTTATGACTCCGTAGATGGTCATTGAATCATAGATTGAGTTGGGGTGAGAGCGTACGAATAAGATCAGGAGTCAAATTCGCCCATTGATGGCATCTACTTAATATCGATTCATGTTCAAGTTTTATGCAAATAAATAACCACATAATATGTTAATGCAATGTAAAATTAATCTATGTCGGTTCATTAAATAAACAAAAGACTAATTTTCGGTGACATGTTATTAAAGTAATCAAATTACTGGGAACCTAATCCAATTGTTCAAATTATCTCAATTTAGCATTAGGACATTTATTTAGGTATTCTATTAACAAAAATAAGCATGTGACGAAAGCATTATATCATACAACAAGCATAAGAATAATAATAATAGGAAAGAAATAAGAAGAAGAGTAGATATTAGAGAAGAATATACAATATAACATTAATTCCTTCAAGATCTACATTATGACAAGTAATTGTTAGTAAAAAAGGAGTTAAATTAGAATTGACCCTCAGGAATTATACATTTGTCACCTAGGTCATGTATTACGGTCTGTAAGATAAGCAATCTTGAAACTTGAAATAGGAAATTCGAAGGGATGAATGTGTTTGAATGTGAGTTTAAGTGTTTTGATGTGTTTGAATATAGCTAAGTACGTGTAGAAGTCGCAGGAAAGCATTCGGAAAATTCGTCCAAAGGAACAAGCTATTTATAGGCAAAGGAAACCGAAAAAATCGTGAAAAAATAAGGAAAAACCGTGCGCCTGGCGCACAAACTATGCGTCGCGCGCACTAGCTTTCTGGTCGGTTTTTTATTGTTTTAAGATTCTTTTTGATCCTTTGGTAAAATCTATCCTTTGTAATCTGAAATAAGCTATCTTTAGGAATAAAAATATGATTTTCTAAGTATCCTTAAAAATTAATTATCGAGAATAATTAATATTAAAAAATACAAAATACAAAAAAAAATATCAAAGTTAATAGCTCATATATAGGGTCGAAGGCAACTACAGCGAGCGCCAGTCTTCAACTAAGTATCACCCTGGAGCGGGATGTAGCTCTATACAGTCATGAGCCGGACATAGTTAATGAGTTACCCCTAACGGGACTGTAACACCCTCCAAATTTAAATAAATATATAATAAAAAAGATATAGTTTTTCGAAAATTCAAACTTGGAGGATATTACTGCCCATTTACTCTTTAAGAGTAAACGTAAGGCTAACAAATTAACTAATTAACTCAAGTACCTTAGAAAAGAGAATTTGAAGTTAAGAATACTGTTACAACCAAATTTTAGACGATACTAAAATTAATAATTCCATGACAGAATAACTAAACAAAGTCATCTAGGTGATTTAATTAAGTCTCCTCAAATGAGATCCCATCACCAAGTCCAACTTGCAAAGTAACAGAAAAGAAGAACAACAAGAGAGACAACTCCCAAAATCAGAAAAACCGAGTAATTCGACTCCATCCCATAAAAATTATAATTTTAAAAATAAGTTTTGAGTTTAAAAGGTGAAAAAATAATTATAATAATAATATTAAGGTTTAGGTTCTATAACATTTATATTAATAACTTCAAACATAAGTCATATAAATCAATAACATTTAATCACACAACCATCAACAATAATTTTAACTAAGAGAGGAATGTGAACGCCGCAGAGGCCAGACTAATCCCTATTATCCGCCTACTTTAACAGGAGGTCGTCACCCCAATACAACCATGGCCAATATCATAGAGTCCCTAGTGTGCATACCCCTTCTACTTGGATCACAACAAGTAGAAGGAAGACAATAGTTTCGTATCGTACATAATAATTAACTTATAGATAGCTATACTATCATGTAGGACAACCTGTTCAACACCCTTTCAGGCTTCATTACCCTCCTTAGGTTTATTTAAAGATCATAATGTACACACGTTCTCAATTAATAACCATACAGTTTCACAAGTCTTTTCAATATAGTAATATACTCAAGTCAAAAGTTCATTACAAGAATAATCACATAATAACACTTACTACAATCATTGTTCCAAAATAAATACATGATAATAAAAAAAAAGATTCACATAAAGAAGATGAAAACTAAGTTTATAACTAATAGTAATATAAGAAGGAAAATAGAAAACACATCTACTGATGTGTACAAAAAGGAGCATCAGGAGGTTAAATAAAGGAAGAAAGAAAGGCAAATCAAACAAAAGAGTAAAAAGGTAACTAAGTGTTTGGTTGGTTCGACAAATAGAAGAAAGAACAAAAGGAGAATAAAGGGTATGTAGGAGGCGGTGAAAAAGAAGAAGAGATAGAAGGAGATTAGACCACCACCAGCCAGCCACACCGCGATGACAGCAGCGGCGCACCACACACACTCGACTCTGCTTGTTTTTTTTTTTTGAAAGAGAAAACACAAGAGGGTTCAAATTTCCATTTACCTAACAATGGTGAAGATGGATGAGGTGCCCACGGTAGAAGAGAAGATTGGTATTTATAGCTGACTTGCTTAATGTAATTTAATTAGGTAAATTTCTGATTGCTTGATTTTCTCAATCAATTTGATTGATTAGGGTGCTAATTGGTTATGTAGGATATTTGATTTGTGGAGTTTGGCTTGATTTACTCAATCAATTATAAAATTGATTGATTTGCAATCTTTAGTAGAAGGTAAACTGAAAGGGAAAGATGGCTGAAATTTGAAAAGGTGAATATTGTTCGAAATTGCAATATTGACCGGTGAATTTTTTTTTTAAATCTTCAAATTTTTTGTAATGTAAAAGATCAATTAGTTATTGATTTGTAAAATAATATTTAACTCCATTAAAAGAAAAGAAAAAATCATGAATTATTTTGTGAAACACAAAGTTATAACATAATTTATGAGAATAATTTCGGAATATTACATTTACTCCTCCTTAAAAGCAAAGTTTGTCCTCGAACTATATCGCTAAAACTCGCTAAGCTAGAAAAATGAATAAAATATTGGTTTCACATTCTTCCCCAAGTTTCGTCCTCGAAACTCTATCTACCTGCGGAAAGAGTTATGAGTATCGATTTTTCATGTCATCCTCGCCTTCCCAAGTTGCTTCCTCGGTTTTTTGATTTGACCATAATACCTTAACTAACTTCACAGCCTTTGCGTCGGGTATTTCGCGTTTTGGTATCTAAGATCTTAATAGGTCGGTCCTCAAAAGTAAGTTTTTGATCTAATTCGACAGCTTCTGGTTGAAGGATATGTTTTAGATCATGAATATACCTACGAAGTTGAGACACATGGAAAACATTATGGATATTGGCTAATTCCATAGGTAATGCTAACCTATAGGGCACCTCTCCAATTCGCTCCAAAACTTCATAAGGACCAATATATCGAGGGATTAACTTCCCTTTTCTCCCAAACCGCATTACACCTTTAGTCGGGGAGACCTTGAGTAAGACTTTTTCTCCTATTTCGAACTCTAAGTCTCGCCTTTTCGTATTTGCGTAAGATTTATGTCGATCTTGTGCTGCCTTCATATGCTGTTGAATGAGTTTCACCTTTTTTGTAGTCTCTTCAATCATGTCGAGCCCCAAATTCAATGATTCATTCACATCACTCCAGCATATAGGGCTTCTGCATTTTTATCCATACAAAGCATCATAAGGCGCCATCTTTATACTTGAGTGATAACTATTATTATATGAGAATTCTATATACATCAAATATTCATCCCATGATCCTTCAGAGTCCATCACACACGCCCGCAACATATCTTCGAGTGTCTGAATAGTTCTTTCAGTTTATACATCAGTAGCTGGATGAAATGTTGTACTAAACTTGAGTATGATTCCCACAGCTTCTTGAAGTTTCAGCCAGAATTTGGACAAGAATCGAGAATCCCTATAAGAAATAATATCCTTGGGTACACCATGCAATCTTACTACCTCCTTAAAATAAGCATCTGCTAGTTATTGCATTGACCATGTGTCCTTCATTGCCACAAATCTTGTTGTTTTTGTCAAACGATCTACTATAACCCAAATGGCATTCTTTCCCGACTTAGTGTCAAGCAATCCCATAACAAAGTCCATAGAGATCGATTCCCATTTCCATCCTGTAACCGTGAAAGGTTATAGATTTCCTCCAGTGTTTCATGTGTCAATCTTCACTTTTGGCAAGTCAAGCATTTGGCTACGAATTCAGCCACTTCTCGCTTCATTCTAGGCCACCAAAAGTGTTGTTTGAGGTCTTTGTAAAGTTTGTCTCCTCCAAGGTGTATGGAGTAATGGGAATTATGAGCCTCTTTCAAGATCTTGTCCTTTAGGGTTTCATCATTAGGTACACACCATCTCCCCTTGTACTTTGCTATTCCGTTAGCACCAATCTCAAATTCAGGTGCTTGACCATCCTTTTTCATTTTCCTCAACTTAATCAACCAATCATCTGTGCCCTATTTTGCTTGAATTTCTTCGAAGAGATTAGGCTTAACAGTGACCGCATTTAATCTAGCTTCTACAAATCCATGTTCGACAACTTCTAAGTTCAATTTTTGAAAGTCCTTGCATAACTCGCCGGCTAAGATCAATACATTCAATGTATGACTACTCTTCCTGCTTAAAGCATCCGCAACCTTGTTTGCTTTGCCTTCATGATATACAATGTCAAGATCATAGTCATTGATGAGTTCAAGCCAACGCCTTTGTCTCATGTTCAACTCCTTCTGAGTGTAGAGATATTTTGAACTCTTATGGTCTGTGTACATTGTGCACTTAACTCCATACAAATAATGTCTCCATATTTTGAGCGCAAACACAATTGCTCCTAGCTCCAAATCATGAGTAGGGTAATTTTGTTCATAAGGTTACAGTTGCCTTGATGCATATGCGATGACTTTTCAATGTTGCATCAGCACACACCCTAACCCATGCTTTGAGGCATCACTATACACCTCGAAGCAATTTGTTCCAGAGGGTAAGATCAATACTGGTGCTGTTACAAGTCGTTTCTTCAATTCTTGAAATGCTGACTAGCATTGGTCGTCCCAATGACATTTAGTCATCTTCTTCATCAGGTTGGTGAGAGGTTGAGCAATCTTAGAGAAATCTCTAATGAATCTCATATAATACCCAGTAAGACCTAAGAAGCTTATAATTTCTGCAACACTTGTGCGCCGAGCCTAATCGGTCACTGCTTGTATCTTTGAGGGGTCAACAGT
This sequence comes from Beta lomatogona, assembly GCA_947646795.1. NCBI lineage: Eukaryota > Viridiplantae > Streptophyta > Magnoliopsida > Caryophyllales > Amaranthaceae > Beta > Beta lomatogona. The sequence continues at coordinate 14,580 of CANSNZ010000074.1, read as the reverse complement.
AACTGCATCCATTGATATCACATGGCCCAAAAATGTGACTTTCTCTTACCAAAATTGACACTTTGAGAATTTTGCATACAATTTCTCTTGTCGAAGTATCTCCAAAAATTTCCTCAAACGGGTCTCATGCTCTTCCTTATCTCTTGAGGATACCAGAATGTCATCGATAAATATGACCACACACTTATCCAAGTAATGCTTGAAGGTTCTATTCATGAGATCCATGAAAGCAGCGGGCGCATTAGTGAGTCCAACGGGGATAACTGTGAAATCGTAATGGTCATACCTTGTCCGGAAAGCTATTTTGGGTATATCTTCATCCGCGATTCTCAGCTGATGATATCCAGACCGCAAGTCGATTTTTGAGAATACTGCAGCGCCCTTTAACTGTTCGAATAAATCCTCGATTCTAGGAAGTGGGTATCTATTCTTGACAAAGGACATTGTTCAACTCCCTATAGTCGATGCATTGACTTAGAGACCCATCCATCTTCCTAACGAACAACATTGGTGCTCCCTAGGATGAGACACTTAGTCTTATATATCCTTTCTCCAAGAGTTCTTCTAATTGCACTTTCGCCTCTTGTTTCTGCCGGGGCCATTCGATATGGTGCTTTAGAAATAGGGCCTGCTCCAGAATTACGTCGATCTTGAAATCAACTTCTCTCTCTCGGTGCATTCCCGGAATCTCTTCCCGAAATACATCCGGGTTTTCGCAAACAACATGAATTTTACATATCTCCTCATCGTCCTTACTTATATATTCCATGTGACATAGGTAGACCGGGTATCCTTTTCTAATGTAAGTTTGAAGGTTCAAAGCCGAGATAATCTTGATTCCAGGTGTAAAGACAACCCCTTGGTAAGATATTCTATTCCCTCTTGGTCCTTTAAGAGACACTTTTTGCTTATGACACTCAATCTTTGCCTCGATATCTACTCTACCAACCACTTCAGATAACATCAAAGTCTTTTAAGAGACAATTTTTGTAATAGGAATGTATTGAAAAAGGGTATTACATGGGACTGTAATTCCGTGGACATGACAATGTTGGCTACACATGACGATGATGGTTTTAAGGAAAACTTTTCCACAAAACACTTAGAAATAAAATAATGAGACACCCCGTAGTCAAAGAGTAAGAAATCAAGGTTAGAGTTTACGAGAAAAGTACCCGTCACAATGTTACTGTTGGTGTCTGCTTCTGTTCTGCTCAATTCTGCCAAAAGTTGGGCGTGCACCATTTCCATTGGTCTGGTTGTTGCTCTGAGTAGCATTTGGAGTTGCTTGACTACCATTGTTGCTTGGACCTTGAGGATTGTTAGGGCGATAATTGGTTTGGTATGGGTTTCGATTGCTAGTTCCGTTGTTGTTGTTTCCCTATTTTGTCCACTTTGGTTATTTTGCCTATTTGGATATTGATTGGCCTTGTGTCCTCGGTTCTCCGCACCGAAAACACTTAATTCTTTCACCCCGACATGTGAAACCCGGATGACTCTTATTGTATTTCTTACAGACAACCACTTTCTTATTATTGTCCTCTTTGTCTTCTTTGACCCCGATTGTTATTGTGAGAAATTGTTGGTATAACGACCACCTTGATGGTTACCCCCGCCATTATTTCCTCCATAGCGAGCCTTTTTCTCATAAACTTGAGTTTGGGGAGTTCCCACTTTGGTCTTTCCTTTTGATTCTTCCCAGCACTTCCTCTTCTCGTTGCATAATTCTCTCCATATTGCAAGGTTTACCATAAGCATCCATAAAAGTGGTTGAGGTACTACCGCCTAGTCTCTTTTGGATTCTAAAGCTTAGTCCATCCTCAAATTTCCGAGCTTTTGTGGCCTCATCTCGGAACCATATTAGGGCGTAACCTAGCATATTCATGAAATTTTTGAGCATCACTTCTACACTCATAGTAGATCCTTGATTGAATCTAATAAACTCACTACATTTTTGCCTCCTAATGTGTTCGAGAAAGAATCGGGCCCTCATAACAGTCTTAAAAGCGGACCAATTAAAATGAGGTTGTATAGGAATGGTAGGTCCTTGAGTCTCCCACCAAAGATCGACATCTTCTTGAACGTAAAAGGTAGCATGGTCACAATAGTAGAAAAAACCTCAAATGCTCCGGTTTTTTAGGCCACAAATGCTTCGTATTTTACCCGTAGCAGACCCTATACGAGCATTTGGATATTTTACAAATGCTTCTGTTATGAACCGGAGCATTTGGTAGTCAAATGCTTCGGTTGTAGCATAAAACTGGAGCATTTGACTAACAAATGCTTCGGTTATTAAGGGAAATCCGGAGCATTTAGTAGTCAAATGCTCCGATTTTCACATCACAACCGGAGCATTTGCTCCTTTTTTTTTAAAAAAAAAAACGCATGAACATCCAGGTAGCAGCCTAGCACTACACAGCCACATAGCACCAGTAGCAACGTCCTATTGCACTGCCACCTAGCACCATTACATAATTAGCTAGGTAGCACCAAAATAACTAAATCAGGTATTATATATTCTGTACAATACAAATAAAATAAACAAAAAATTTATTAACCATGATTAAGTAGAATCGAAGTACATGAAAAATATAACACAACTATAATCACTTGTTCCTTAACTAGATATATACAAATACAGGAAACCATCTTGGGAGCAAAATCTTCAAAACACCATCTTTAACACACCAAATAAGCCGACTTCAAAACACCATCTACAAATAACAATTAATAAATAATTTGGCTAAATTAATAAGATGCAACGAAACTAAAAAATTAACCAAACTAACATATACTCCCACAATCCCTTTTCAACCTATCATTTTCAAATTATGCAGAAAGTGTTAAGAATGCATATAGAAAAGCTACAAATCCCACTATAACTTTAATTGTAAGTCTGACATAAAACAGATGTAAAATGTCACGAAAACACTAGCCAGTGCATTATAATTTCACTCTCAGGGAAACCCATATAGAAGGATTGATTAGAGACGCTTAGAAACGTGGTAAAGCTCACACACGCTTACCTTTCCCAGAAACATATTAAAATAGACTAGATTTTCCATGAAAGAACAAAACGTAAAGCAACGGAACAACACAATCTCATTACTCGCTTAAAGAGAGAAAAAAAAGTTGACTTTTATAAGTAACACAAACCCGCTCACTCAAAACAAACAAAAAGTTCCATTTATAGAAGGAAAATGTTTACATTTTAACTCGGCCGCAAATCACTTAGAAATTGCGACTGTTAAGCTTTACCGAGTACAATTTGCTTCACATCTTTTAGAAGTATTAACACCGAATAAAGGAGAGTTATTTCAACTAAATGTCATAAATTATTAGCCCAACGCACTTGCAACAGGGAGAGTGGTGAGCCACAATACTGTTCAAACCCTTAAGGTTGTTCTTTCTCATGCACAAGTAAAGGTCATGCAATCCAAGTCTCACACAAGCCAAACCACGTTCCACGTCAAGTGATAATAACAAACAATGATGACATCAAAACATGTGCAAACAAAAGGAACCTCTAGCAAACACATACAAAGTTGATGAATTGATATAACTTTACCCGACAAAAATAAAGAATGAACAACGGATGTTATGAAAATTGAATGAGCTTTTGCCAACGTAAACATTGGATATAGTGTTCTAAAGCCTTTGGAAGATCAACATAGTATTGAAAGTACACAACCCGCAATAAATAGTTAAATACGTATATTATACTCAGAGAAAGAAATGTAGACAACCTGAAAGGAGAGTTGCTTAACAAAAGGTGATTTACAGTATATAAGGATACAAAATAACACGATTATACTTCAGAGACCATGGAAATATTAGTCAAACCATATTATAAATAAAAGGTGAAAAATACATCTATGAGGGAGTAAAGTAGTATCTTTTTCAAGTGGAACAAGAATTCGAGTGGTGAGGGAGTAAAACAAAGGCTTGTGTAGAAGTAAAAGAGAGTTCTATGAGTCTTTGTTGGTCTATGCAATCACATATGTGTGTACGAAAAGAAATAAGTGAAAAGTACTCCTCCGTATATTATGCACATAATTCCATGAGTTTATCTCATTTCTTATCAATGCTATCTTAGGAGATCAAGGCGCTTAGGCAATGTGAAAGCTTAGAAAAGGATCCCATGGGTTAAGGACTCTAGATTTAAGATAGAAAACGGACTACTTATTCACTCATCTTGGAGCATTCCATGTGTATTAGTACCATAAATCCAACATTAGCATAATAAGGATCTAAATAGTTTGCAAGCCCATAGGGGTTAGTTAAAACAACCTACTACTTACAAAAGAAAATCAATCAAAGAATACCTAAAGCGTAAAGCCCGTACTAGCAACCATTTTCAATTATTATACATAACCGTAAGAGGTGACCGCTTGTATCTCGAGCCACTAGATACCATGATTCCCGGTGTTCATGCGACACATTCACAGAGTATAAATCGCAAAACGTACCAAAAGTAGAAAGTAAAAAAGATCGCTTTATATAAAGCTTATGACTTTAATCAAATGTCATTTAAGTTCCAGCAAACATAATTGCCTAAATGCCTAATATAAACTTAACCATAACCAACAATAAAAGCATACAACTGATCAAATTTAAGTTTGGACATATTCCTATTTTAGCATCATGTGCTACTTCTTTCTTAGATCGAATGTTGACAATGGGATGGCTCAATGTAACATAATTCCCTAATCTCCCCGCGAACTGCGATCCAAAAAAAGCGAATTATGGTCGGTGTTCGCCTATTTTTTGCGCATTTTGGGTGAATCGCGAACTGAAAAAGTTAATTCTATAGCGAAGTATGTTACATTAGATGACGATGGGTCGAACCTAACCAACAAGAAAAGCCTATAACAGGTGATTAGTGATTAGACTGATATCTGAGAGTTTTACCCACATCAAGTGAAGCAGCCTCGTTGTCTATACTCTCTACTAGCTAACACACTTACATGACCAGTGATTTATCTGCACAAGAGAACAATATATATGCATAAAGCATCATACCATGGTGCCATCTCACTGTATTTCATAACTGGATATGAATAGAATGACTATTTGGATGGGTGCAACAACAAAATGAATAATAGTTTTATGTCAAAAACATAATAGAATAAATATTGAAACTAATCAGGGCCTGGAAATGGATCAATTAGATCAAAACAAATGAACTACACAAGAACACAACACATTATATGTTTCATTATGACCTAAAGTCTACTATGAAAATCTTGTTGATTAATAACTATGTTTACATTGCACCAAAATTTATGTCTTAGGTACGTATTAGGGTTTTGTCAATATTGCACAACAAAATTTGGGGATGAAAAACAATGGCAATTCGAATTTAAAACCAATGAAGCAATATAATTACTCAACTAGCCAATAGAATAGAAATAGTCAACCCATCCTTATAATATTGACTACACATTCTAATAGCTACATCTTAGCACCAAAGAAGGCAAAGAACTAATTAAAAAATGATTGAAATGTATGGCAACAACCAAGGCTTAACCCACCTCTAAAGCATTACCTCATTCAATCACAAATCAAGCACTCTCAACAAACAAAATAAACACCTCACAAAAAAAAAAAAAAGAACATATCAATTTATCAAGAAGAGAATTTGATTTCTAATATATCATTAGTTAAACATGAAGATAATGCTTAAAGTACTTGACTATTAGTGAGAATTGCTTAGTTATCCTATTTAAATCACTTGATTAGGAATTAGCCCAAAATTAATTAAACATCTAACTATTTGTTTAAGCCCATCATTATTAGGAGGTAACATACATCACTCCTTCAAGTAGTGAAGCAGACAAATAGTAGGCGAGGGAAACAGGGAGGAGGACGCAGCGCCTCATCATAAACTATATATTAATGCTAAAACTAAACAACATAGATTAACATGAGAAGTCAAGATTTGGCCACAACAAATTATATACTTACTCTAGGGAAATGTTTTGACGCCTCCACTATTAGTACAGGTCCGACATTCACATCAAGGAAGTCATGCATGTGCCTGTTTGAGCCGCAATTTTCATATTCTTTAGATAGATAATCCACACCAAATTCTCGTGAGCCATTTCTTGCATAAGATATAAAAGCAACATCAACCAAAAGTTTAGATACAAAAAGGAAATAGTATAAAAGGATTGTGCCCTTATTTATATGGTTTAATATGACAACTAGAGATAAACTAATTGACCTAGTGGAGGTAACTAGCTATGTTAAGTACCTAATTTGCCCTAAATCCATTATACGCCTTGAGAACCGGGTGCACCGAGGACCAAACTATGTCCAATATAGAAAAAGCCAAGCAAAAATACTAAGACAACCAAGTATTTGTATCAAAGAAACGAATTAGGTGGTTCTATAACCAATACGAAGATAGATCAAATAAAAAAATTCTTCATAAAGCCATCAAATTCCCATAGTGCACCAGGTCAATGCAACGGCATCGACAAATCATCCAAAAAATTAGAATAACTACTCCTAACTACCAAATTGAAACAACTCAAATTTAGACACCTTTTGAAACATGAACCACTTCATACACAGAAAGAATACGTGATGTTTCTCATTCAATAAAGTCAACCACCATTAACTCAAATTTTAGCTGCTCAACTACAAAATTATATACTGTCTAAATTTCAAACGTAAACAAATTGAAAACATATTAATTGTCATAAAGTTCTTTCTAAAACACAAAGTAATAGAATAAAAAACAATTTCATAAAACTATAAACAAAATCATAACAAAAATGAGTGTATCAAATAAGATTGGTTGACGAATTTACCCGCAAAAGTGCAAAGAATAGTTCCAAAAGAATTCAACAAAGAACAGAGCCAAATCCGAAAACAACTTCCTTTATTGAAAGCAAAACAAAAATTATCAAAACGAAATTCAACTAAACCAAAAAAGTTTCAAACTTGAACCATAAATCAAACTTCAACTCAACTCGACCGCACTTTTCGGTCGACTAGGCCAAGAAGAAGCCGCATTCGATACGTACGAACATGAAAGTATGAAACAAACCTCGCATCGAAATTAAAAGCCTAAATTCAAAAATTAGGTTCTAAGTATTGTGTGAATTAACGAATCGAACTTAGATCTAAAATCGAAAATGAAGAACTAAGAACGAGATAGAAGAAACAAGGAAGAAATTACCAAAAACATCGAACCTTGGTCATTTCTGAATGTTGAACATCCCCGCCCTTCTCTTCCTCTTGATTTAACTTTGCCAAAAATCATCCCTAATTCTTGATTTCAAAAAGGAGCGAGAAGGATTAGGGAATTAGGGTTTCAGATCTGAAAAAGAGAGAGAAAACAAGAATAGAGAGAGGAGTTAGAACAATATAGAATCATGGCGGAGCTAGACCGCACATTCCTCGCTTTTCATATGAGACAGAGGGTCGAAATAAATTCAAATCACTTTACTACGTGTACTTCAAGATTGCTGCGCGAGAGTCTAAGTGCCCTGTCGACTAACCTGGAGCACTTATTCACAAGTGCTCCGGTTGTTTAGTCAATCGGAGCATTTGGAAATCAAATGCTCCGATTTTCTAATCAACCCGAGCATTTGTGAATTTTTTTAATTAAAATTTTCATAAATGCTCGGGTCGATTAGTCAACCTGAGCACTTGACCGAAGCAAAAGATGTTTTTCCACTAGTGTCAACCTTTTGGTTGTTAGGAGTTCCATTAGAAGTGAATATTTTCTCCATGTCTCGTAACCGACTTATCAACATAAGAGGATCTTCTCGACCAATGAAGGTTGGGTGGTTTCAAGTTGGCAATTTTCTTAGCCATTGTTACTTGATATTCTTCACCGACATGGTTGTTGAGTTGGTTTTAAAAGAACAAGTCCAAAACTTTAGGATAATTGTTCAAGAGTTCGCAATCGAGCAACCTATTTGTTCGGAAGTCTCGGGCATATTCTTGTTTTGGCGTGAACGTGAACGAGTATACACGTTAAATTGCATAAGCTACCTAGAAAAAGAAAACAATGGTGTTACCACCATTTATTATTAAGGTAAAGTAACACAACTTAGAAAATGTAAACAACTTTATTCAAATCATTCAATCAAAATAACATCGTTGTTCAACATAGCAACTAATGATTCTCGAACCTTATTACACATATTAAAAAAGAAAAGGAAACCTAAAGGTCATCATCCTCCATAGGCTCTTCTTCCTCATATATAGGATCCTTGTCGTCCATATCGACTAAGGGCGGGTAGGGGTAGGGCTTTTATCGGCCTCTCCTTCATCGAACCGGAGCCATTTAAGTCTAGATTGTAACGGTATTCTTCCATAGCATCAATCATAACCTTCCGCAGATACTCAATGGATAGAAACCACGATCCTCTATGCGTGTACCTCTCAAAGTTAGGTGTCCTATTAACATAAACATCACTGTATTTTCTTTTGATTGCTCCTAATGGTCCTCGCTCGGGTAGGGTTTTCAATAAGACATAAGCTTGCTTTTCAGGCGTGCAAAAGTCAGAATCTCCATATAGATCATTGAAATGGTAACTTTCAATAGCCATGTGCAAACGGTGGACATAATCACAAACATCCTCCTTGTATCTCTTGCGAATCAAGTAAGGTGAAGTAGAGAGAGAGGGCTAGTGAGTTTCCTCACCGTCCTTTTCTCGTGGTTTGGTAAACTCTTGCCATCTAAAACATAAAGAACATATATTAAGTACTTAAAAGTAGTACTTTAAAACATTAATATAATATAATAATCCCTTTTGAACCCACTCTCATAACTTTGTTTATTTAGTCTTAATTTCATTTATTCAGTTTACTTAACCTATTTAATTTCTTTAACCCAACTTTCCCTAGGTAATCATAAACTTAAGCTCTGATACCACTTTATAACACCCTCCAAATTGAAATAAATATATAATCAAAACAATATAATTTTCGAAAATTCAAACTTGGAGGCTATTACTGCCCATTTACTCTCTAAGAGTAATCGAAAGACTAACAAATTAATTAATTAACTCAAGTACCTTAGAAAAGAGAATTTGAAGTTAAGAATACTATTACAACCAAATTTTAGACAATACTAAAATAAATAATTCCATGACAGAACAACTAAATAAAGTCACCTAGGTGAATTAACTAAGTCTCCTCACATGAGATACCATCACCAAGTCCAACCTGAAAAGTAATGGAAAAGAAGAACAACAAGAGAGACAACTCCCAAAAATAAAATAAAAACTGAGTAATTCGACTCCATACCGTAAAAATAATAATTTAAAAATAAGTTTTGAGTTTAAAAGGAAAGGTGAACAAATAATTATAATAATAATATTAAGGTTTAGGTTCTATAACGTTTATATTAATAACTTCAAACATAAGTCATATAAATCAATAACATTTAATCACACAACCATCAACAATAATTTTAATTAAGAGAGGAAATGTGAACGCCAGTAGGCCAGGACTAAATCCTATTATCCGCCTACTTCAACAAGAGGTCGTCACCCCCAATACAACCATGACCACTATCATAGAGTCCCTATTGTGCACACCCCTTCTACTTGGATCACAACAAATAGAAGGATGACAACATTTTTGTATCGTATATAATAATTAACTTATTAACTATACTATCATATAGGGTAACTTTGTTCAACATCCTTTCGGGTTTCATTATCTTCCTTAGGTTTATTTAAAGATCATAATCTACACAAGTTCTCAATTAATAACCATAAAATTTCACAAGTCTTTTCAATATAGTAATATACTCAAGTCAAAAGTTCGTTACAAGAATAATCATATAATAATACTTAATTTGTGAAAATTATTTCGGGATATTACAGGGACAAAGTCTACACCGACAAGAGCCGGGCATAGCTCATGATATCTTTTCGCATATCCTTTCATTTTGCAAACTTATGCTTGTTTTGCAAATACTTTTCACATATATCTGTTTCTGCAAACTTAAGCTTGTTTTGTAGGCACCGGTGTTAAAAGAGTGGTTTTAGATTGTACAGCATCTATAATCATTCTATGTCCCAACACAAATACTTTGACTTTAATTCGGTTTTACAAACCTCGGTCAAAGTGGGAGCTTACAGCAGACACGTAATCGTGTCTCCCCATTTAGCACCCTATATATACTAATATATTAAAAGGCGAGCCTAAACAAGGAACGGTGCCACTTGGCGCTCTCCCTATGAGAGTTTTACTCTATGTAATCCTTAACAATAAAAAAAATTAGAAATTGCGTAGCATAGGGTTTGATCCCGGGACCTCAAGAACATATACTAAAATCTTAACCACTAGACCAAAAAACATTTAGTGTTATCACCTTAAAGTATAATATTAATAAATGAAAATTTTCCCTATTCCCACAACAATATATGATTACTAATACCCCGCTCTAATTGACCCGGATCGAGGAAAGAATAAAGAACGAGCCTAAAATAGAATATTTTAAGCATAATCCATTTTCTAACCGGTTTTATTAACCCATTTATGCAAACCTCTTTTATAAATAGTTTAACTAAGCCCACTTTCCAAAACATTTTAAAATAACCTATCTTCGAAAACCTTTTACAAATAGTTTTATGAAAGCCCAATTTCTAAAATCTATTTTATAGCCCATTTTAATTAATAGGATTAATTAATTATATAAATCAGTTTTATTAATAAAGATATCTTTTATAAAAAATCATCTTTCTGCAAAGTGTTTTCAAATATCTTTTACTAAAATCTTTTAAATTAAAAATCTTTTAAAAACGTAATTGTTTTTGGTACCTTTTAACTAGTACTATATATAATCTTCCTCGCCTAAGACAATTCCTACGCCTCCCTCACATAATTCCCCAACCTCCTAATAATACTTCGACTCCATAAAAAAATCCACCGCCAGCATCCTACACCATATGATACATCATCATTCAACACCATTATCTTTAACATCTACACAAAAGAAATTTAATCTTGCACCACTCACCTAGGAGTGTAAGGGACTGAAAGTCAATCCGATCAGTCCAAACTTGTTGAGCTGGGACCGGCGAAATTTTTTGGACTAAACTCGGACTCAAATTTTCGAGTCAAAATATTTTTTGGACTAGATTTGGACTCACCCCCTTCGAGTCCAATAAGTCCAGATCCAAATATATTTTTATATATAATATATATTTAATATATATATATATATATATATATATATTTAATATTTATATTTATATTTATATATATAATATAAAAGATGAATGTGACTTATTTTATGGAATGGATATAAGGAGCTTAAATTTTCAAATTCCATTATGGGAAAACGTTTTGAATCATTGAATTTAAACCGTGGAAAAAAATAATTTAATAATCGAACTGGACAGGACTGGATTCAGACTCAATATAAAATTATCGGACTGGACTGGACTCAAAAAATATTTGGATCGGACTTGGACTCAATTTCTCGAGTCAAAAAAAATTTGGACTGGATTTTGATTTGGCAAAGTCCAATCCAGTCCAATCCACTTACACCCCTACTCACCTTTCCTCACCCTCTAATCTCATGCATAATACCAAAACACTACCTACAACATTCACACCTAATTAATACAAAGATAGTAATACAAAGGCTGTCGGCAATACAATACAAATCTATACAAATCCACTACCCTTCCAAAAGTGGGAGTCCCTCCACTGTTCACATGAATAGTGGTCTGAGTGAGGAAAGCTTGCAAATTACTGTAGGGAAGAAAGGAAGTGCAATGCTGCTGAGCTGCTGGGCTTCTCAGGGACGCGGGCTTCTAAGGCACGAACCAACCGGGCGGCTCACTTAGACCTGGTCCACACCCATCCCGCTTAGGAAAAAGGAGGGAAATAACTCCATCTTCTACCGCGTCTTGATGCGTGTTCACCCTCACCTCATCCTTCTTTGCCGAAATTGCCACTTTTAATGCCTACGCTCGCTCCGTGTCGTTTCACATAATTTTTACAAAAAAAAATAATAATCCAACAAATAAAAGGGATTCCGTAATTTGTTGATGTTGTACTTAATTAACGCAATTACACCAAATATGAAAGGGATTCCCTCTTCCATTCCTGCATCCAAACTGAGATTAGGAAAAAAGGCCCACGGAAAACGGACGAATTGCAATCTACAGGGCCATGGAAAATTGCCACTTGGAAATCATTTGGAAATTTACAAAGATGCTTGGGATTCCTTCCTACAGTTCCTTATCCAAAGGGTGTTCATGGAAAATGGGCGACTGGGAATCAATTGGAAATCCGTGTCTTTCTATTTTAATTATTTGTTTCCATACTTTTCCATTTTAACCTGAATTATATGTTGCCATATGTTTCAAATCAATTCTAAATTGAGTCTTTCCAATTTTATTATTTGTTTTCATACTTTCCAATTTAAACATGAATTATTTGTTGCCATACTTTTCAAGTCAATTATGAATTTATATATCTGAATTTGTATTTTCCCTAAACAGTACTAGTTGTTCAAATTATGTGAGCAAAGTTGTGCAGATAGAAATACTTAACAAGTGGTGTTTGGGGGATAATATGAGCAAAGTCCATGTATTTATGGGTTCTGGTTGTTCGAATTATGTAAGCAAAGTCCCTGTATTTATGGGTACTTCCAAGCTGTTGTCCACTTGTTTGAATAGGGTAGGTAATTGCCTTTTTCTGTGCGTTCAGTAAACCCCTTTCCCTACGGAAGTGCTGTTGCACCATAATACTTTCAACACCATACTCTTTTATTACTTCTTCAATCTCTTTATATTTACACCATCTCCCTTGGTTTTTTAGGTCTAACCTTCCACAACTTTATTCCTTTCCCATATATATAGAATCCTCCTCCTATTTTTTCTGTTTGTGTGTTGTTCCTCTTTTTTCATCTGGTATTACTTCTTACTTCTCCTTTGTCTTGAGATATTATGCATAAATATATGGCTCCTACGTTTGCTGATTGATGCAATACCTTCACACTTTACATATCTTATCAAGAACATTTGCAATACTATGTCTTGACAAAACATGACTATCAAATATTATAAGTAACACTCTATATAATCCTAATACAGAATTGACATTGACATTGGACTCTTATTTCTTGACACAATTTCACACTAATTATTGTTCTTCCCAAAGGGAATTAGTCATTTGAACTGTTTAGCAGGAATGTTTACATTATCATGCCATTGTGTAGTTGTAGTGTTCAATCTATCATGCCTCTTTTTAGTAGTAGGACTTAATAAGTTAGTGCAGTAGTTGTTGTAATTTTTCACTTTACAATTGAGTTCAACAATCGATTTGAGAATACAGGATAATAACCTGTAGCACATTGTTGGTTAGAATACTTGTCAAGTTGTGTGTGTAGCTTTTTATGTTTAAGCATATCTATTTTGTTTGCTTGATCCTTACTGGCTTGCTGATTTACATTAAATCAAATTATGGCAGATCGCTCTTGTTTAAGGGTCTTGTGACTATTGTATTTGCTCACTTAAGTATCCTACTTTGTGATTAATTTATTCCTACCTCTACATTGGATTGAATTGAGGCCTTTGCTTGCATGCCATCCGTACACAGAGGCCCGATGTGTGCTTCGTATACCTTTTCTATTTTGAACATAACAAATGGATAGGTTCCTTCCTGTCCACGTCTATAAATATCTCCACTAGGGGAAAAAAATAGGAAGTGTGGTCATGGCTGCAAGGGCGGCGTTTTCCAAAAAGCGCAGCCTTTCGAGTATGAAGGGCTGCGGTTAGACCAAAAACGCAGCTCTTCGTACTGTACGAAGGGTTGCGGTTGGCGGAAACGCAGCCCTTCATACTATCTGAAGGGCCGCGATGAGCCCAAAATGCAGCCCTTAGGATACGAAGGGTCATGGTTTTTGGGCTAACCTGAACCTTTCTTGTTTAGGGGGTGCTTTTAATTAATAAAGGAATCGCGCACAAATTAAAGCAAGAGGGGTTTCCTCTTCTCTCTCATACTCATTCTCATAAGTAAATTCCCATTCTCTCCTCCTCTCTCCTCTCTCTCATCCTCTCACAAAGAGGGGTTTACCTCCTCCTCACCACAACCACTCTCTACACCACCAACGAGCCACTCTCCACACCACCAACGAGCCACTCTCCACACCACTCGCGCCGGCTCCCTTCCTCGTCATTCGTCTCCGTCGCCTTCTCGTCGCGCGACGTCGTCTCCTCTTGTCGCGCACGTCGTCTCCTCTCGTCTTCTTCTCCTCTTGTCGAGCCCATCTCATCGTCTCCTCTCGTCGTCTTCACACCAGCAAATCCAGCGCACCGGCATTCCTCTCATATCTCCTCTCTCGTTCATCGCGCACACCAACCGCCTCTCCAGATCTAGGGTTCGCCATTTTTTATCAATTTTAATTGTTTTTATAATTCTTTTGTACTTGTGATATTTTAGGTTTAGTTGCTGGGGTTTAGTTTCGTATTTTATATTTTGTCCGGATTTTGTTTGTGATGTTATCAAGAATTTTCGTTTGTTTTTTCAGTTTAATTGCGATAATTTTATCCAGATCTAGGGTTGGGCTTTTGTTTCATATTTTATATTTTT